>VZTX01001312.1:44822-74444 GCA_013400915.1 Pardalotus punctatus | reverse complement strand
TTTTCACATTAGAAATTGTCTTTCCGCTTTAGAAAGGGGGAATTTCCACTTTAGAAATTGTACTTCCACTTTAGAAATTGTCTTTCTGCTTTAGAAATTGGGAATTTCCTCTTTAGAAATCGGGAATTTCCACTTTAGAAATTGTGCATTTTCACATTAGAAATTGTCTTTCCACTTTAGAAATGGGGGATTTCCGCTTTAAAAATGGGGAATTTCTGCTTTAGAAATGGCACCTTTCCGCTTTAGAAATGGGGTATTTCTGCTTTAGAAATTGGGAATTTCCACTTTAGAAATTGTCTTTCCGCTTTGGAAATTGTGTCTTTCCGCTTTGGAAATCGTGTCTTTCCTCTTTGGAAATCAGGAATTTCCACTTTGGAAATTTCCTTTCCACTTTAGAAATGGTGTCTTTCTGCTTTGGAAATGGTTCTATGTTAAAGTTGCGTATGGATGTGATAAAGGGGGAATCTCCCATCCTCTCTAAATCAGCTCCACAGAGAAATTGTGGCTTTCAAATCCTTGTCTTGCCGCAAAAGCGGAAGATGAGAAGATCCCTTTTCCCCTCACTGTATTCCTTGGAAAAGCCTGGCTGCCACAAGGAACCTCGGATAAAGTTCTTGCATGGAAGGACCCAGATTTCCAGTTTATCGATGTGATAACCAAGGGCTGAGCAATCAGCAAGCTGAAGACAGGAGCAAATTACCTCCCCAGTTCTATTGTCTCTAAATTTGTTTGGAAAAGATTAGCTGAAGTCAGAAAAACAAATCTTCCTGAAATGGTTTCATTTTTCTGTAGATGAGAGAGCTAACATCAATTGAAAGCAATATTATTTTTTTTAATAATGATCATCCTGGAATTGATTGAATTCAGGAACCAAGAAGGAAAAGTTTTCTGGGCTGCCTTTAGCGTAAGCCAAAAATGCAGAGCTGAAAGATTTTGAGCACTGCCCTCTTCAGACTTAAGCCTTCTACAACCAGGTATTTTTTCCTTTTTTTCCACTAATATCCTGTCCCTGGAGGAAAAAAAAAAAAAAAAAAAAAGACCAGACTTCCTGTAAGTTTAATATTTTGGGCAGTTTTCCACAGTGCTGTTAGTATTTCCAGAATTCGTTCATGTATGTGAAACCATCTCTTGTAATTTCTACTTCCCACAGTACAGGCGCAACTAGAGCACTGTTGTTTTAGGTTTGTTTCTAAAGAAAAATGAGATTATAGCTTTTTTTCCCGTGTACAATCAAGATGGATAAACAACCATTATCAGTACTGGATATTGTTTTAAAAGAGAAAGGTATTCAACGTGAGCAGAAAATGCAATTACGCTACCCAAGATAAACATGCAGGGGCTTCTAGCCCAAGCATAAACTGCTCAGCAGCTGCATCAGCTGAGCTCGTGGTTCAGCAAGAAATAATTTGCAGCTTCCTGAAAATTGGAGCTTCCTTTGGAACATTGGTCATTAGGTATGGTTGGAGACAGCAAAACCACCCCAGGTGGCCTCAGCCTGCTCCACCAGGGAAGCTCAGGGGGCTTTGTGCTTTGCTGGGTTCACCTTATTCAAGGCTAATTGGTTATTCTGCCACTTAAAGCTATTTTTAAGCTTTTGCTGTTTCTCTGGGCACTACGTGGATTTTGGATTTTCTGATTTAAATGTCAGGGGCAGATAAAAAACGCTGGGTTTTTAGTGCTAGTTTCAGGCTGTGCTTTAGCTCCTGCATGCGGTATTCCCAATTATTGGTCCCCCTCTGAGACATTCTCCCTTTCTCATAAGATATTAGCTCTTTGATAGATTAATTTGTTCAGTTAGATGAATATATTTGCACTGCACGTGCTCAGCCTGAGCTAAGAGCTGCCCACAGAGGTCAGTTTGAGGCATCTTTTACAACAGAATGTTGAATAAAAATGTGAAGTTGGAATCGTGAGTTTTCATCCAGTTGGATGTCGAAGTGACTTCTGCTTATCCCTGCCCAGAATGTCTGTAAAGCCAGGCACAATGAGCCTTGAAGCAAAACACAAAACAACTTTTCCATTTTACAAGCATTTCTTCCGGAGCCTGATATCCACAAGGATCTTCCAAGACACAAAAGGCACTCCAGCCTCATTTGTTCCACCTCGCTTTCTTTCTTGTTTTTCCAACTCTGCCTTTCTGAGACAAGAGGCAGAAAAACCTCTGTTTTCCTGGCCATAACTGGTTCTGTTGGAGCTGGTAGTTTGTGTCTGGAAAGCACCATGGCTGCTGTTTATTTGTGTGCAGGGAACAGAATCTCCTGCTGCAAAGTGGAGATTTCTCTCTGTCACCCAGGAGAATCTTTTGGGTGGCCTTGTTAGGACTCTCACTTAGAGTGCAAATTTTCCCTGTTCTTGATGTGAAAATTGTGATTGCAAGCAGGAGGTCTCTGCAGATATTCAGGATATGTTCTGGAGAGTGAAAGTACGAGCAAGCAATAACTGAGTCTTGTATTCACCCAGAGTTCAGTGAATCCTCTAGACCCGTAGGTTGTGAATGACAGAATAAAACATCTTTACTCACAGAAATGAATGTGGTGTTGGCTGTGTTGTCTGGCTGACAAAGAAATCATGGACAGGGAGCCTCAGCCAAAGAAGTGACCACAGAGAGGATTGTCTTTTGTAGTCCGTTCCAGAGAGGAATGTAGCTACAAATCTCAAAATCAAATTAAAGCAGAGGATGTTAAAAATGGACAGCAAAAGAGATTGAGAATAGGGGAGGTTGGGTTTTTTTTCCCTTTTTAATGTGATAATCCTTCTGAAGCATACTGGAGGAAGGAAAAATGGTTTGAACCTTGGTGACATTGATCTGAGGAGCCTTGCAGCTTAGAAGAAGTTATAACATCAGAAATTAAGATTTAAAAGAAGTGAAGCATTAGAAGAGAGGTATCTTCAGTCTGCTCAAACACTGTGATCTCTCCCTGCATTAAAAAAAATCCAGAATTTGGTGGTTTTCAGGAGCCAAAACCTGGACAATTAATGAGTTTGTAGAGAAGACTGGGGATATATAATGTTTGTATTTGCATCAGGACAGAACAAAAGGCAAGACGTTGTTTATTTCTCTCAGCTTTATGAACTAGAGAAGTTACGTTATTAAGAGCAATTTTCTCAGTTCAATACCAGATCTGAGCATTACATTAATTTACATGACAAAGTAATTTCTGTAGAACAATATCTGATCTTCACCTTGGTGTTTATGAAACATCCTCCAGCACAGCTCTCTTTTTTCACACCAGCAAGCTTGGAATGAATCAAATTAAGACCCTAGTTAAAATTTTGTGAAGGTTGCACAATTTTCTGTTAACAAGATCATTTGTTGAGCATTTTCCCCACCTCTAATGCAGTGTTCTCCAACCTTTTTCCCCCTACTTTTCCTCAGGGAAAGTGCAGCAATCTATCAGGAACAAACAGCTCGTGTTTAAAGAATACTGAAACGTTTATCAGCCATTTTGCAAAGGGCATAATCAATATTTATTCCAGTCACAATTAATATTCTGCAAACACAGGGCACATCTTGTCCTTCTGGATTTAAGTAGAATTTCTTTGTGCTGATGCAATTTTATAAACTGTTAGTTTAGCTGGCTAATTATAAAAAGTAACAAATCAAGAAATGGTTATGAACTGGTTTCCTGGTAAAACAAACTTTGATGTTAGCTAGGAGACAGCAACAACAGAGAATATATTCTGCAATAATTAACCAGCTAAGTAAAGATCCTGTCTTTCTAGAGTAACCCCAAACCAACCAAATCAAACACCTTCAGTGAAAGAATCTGTAAAAATCAGTCTTTGGATTTCAGGAAGAGTAGGAATTTTATATAGAAGGAAACATTTTAGAAAAAATGGTGGCACCTTTGATTTTTCATTTGTATTTCACTGACCTCACAAAATGAAATTCTATTCATAAAGCATTTTACAGAACACATTTGGACCCCATCACTAATATTAAATTAATCACAAAATGAAATTATTTAGCCACAAAACAGTTTTGTCTTGGGTGAGGCAGATTGTGATTCTGATCTCATTTACAATGGTTTTACATCAGTGTAATTTGATTTCTCTGAAGCTTATGCTGTATAAAAGAGGAGAGAGCATGGCTCATATTTTCTGAGTGGTCATAAATTGCACACAATTTCAAAAAGAGGAATTTCTACTCTGGGAAGAAATCCATGCAAATGTATTTTGCTAAAAATTTGGCAGCCTTTTTGGAGCGTGCTATTTTTATTTTTTTTTTTATAAGCTTAGCTCCAACCAGAAAAGATGCTCTATTTCCAGTGCAAGGGGCCACAAATCAGTCAGGAGATTCAGTTTTGCTAAGGTTGCTTGGGAGAAAATAGAAAAAAATAATCTAGAGAATTTCTGAAAGAGGAACATTTTAATTAGGTAACATTATTTTGAGATGTTTGTATTTGTCCAGTCCAGAACTACTGAATATTTATCAATAGCCAGGATAGAAAAGCAAGGTGGAATAGGATTCCCAGGCTGTTGCAGATCATCTTCCTGGTTGGGACCAGTTAAAATCGTGTTATTTGCACAGGACAGAAAAGAACAGTTTTGCTGTCTGTGCTGAATCGTATTTCAATTGTTTTGAAATGTGTTACCATAAAAAAAATCTTACCATAAAAACCAAAACCCACATTTTACCAATTCCCATCGTGTTTTAGCCAATTTTTGTTTCTAGGTTTTGGGTTTTTTTCTCTATTTTACTTTCTAAGCAGAAAAAAATGGTGGCACCTTTGATAATAAAATGTTTTTCGTTTGTATTTCACTGACCTCACAGAATGAAATTCTATTCATAAAGCAGTTTAAAACACTTCTGAAAAATCTCTTTTATGGCTCTCCTAGAGAAACCTCCCAGCTACAAAGACATCCAGAAGAGCACAGCTTTGTCTTGTCCTTTCTCTCTCAGAAAACAGGAGTTTCCTCTTATTTGTCACCTCCTTTTTTGATAGACTAGAACAACATTTTTTTGGGAAAAAGGCACTCTGCTAAGGGATGTAGGGCTCCAGCCTGGCAACATTTTAATGTCTTTGTTAACTTAATTTTTAAATACTCAATTATAGTTTCTGGGGTTTTGTGCTTACAGGTAATTTTAGTTGTATTATCTGCATTTTTTAGGAAATGGGTGTAATGCTTAAGAACACATGAGAGGAACTAAGAGGGTTTTATTTTTAAAATATGGGTGGAAAAATTTTAAAAAAGAGTAGATTGGAGGGTTGGAACTGGGTGATCTTTAAAGTCCCTTCCAAGCCAAGCCCTTCTGTGATTCTCTGATCCTCTGTCGTCACCCTGCCTCAGGTGGATGGAAGCCTGACCCCGTTCCTTGGTCCTGTGTTCCCAGAAATGTGGTGATCAGTAGGAAGGAGTTCAGAAACAGACACAGAAACACTTGAATTTTACAAAAAAAAAAGTGAAAATAAACTGGGAAATAAAATAATTTGGTAGTGAGATGCCTTGAGAGCAGGTAATGGGGATAAAAGACGGTGGTCTACAAATATTTGCTGGTTAAATTGAAGGGTAAATACTCTCATTGTGCTGCAGAAATATTTCTGGGAAAGGGCAAACAACTCCATGGAGTGACAAATATTCTGATTTATAAAGTAACATTTACCTTACAGATATCGCAGGGTAAATATTTTTTTGAGTGTAGTTATTCCATGGGAAGATATTGTTCTGTGCTCAGCGTAGAGCAGTATCTAGGACAAAATTCATTCAACAAAACCCAAATATTTGTCAGGTAGAACAGCAGCATGACATCACAGAAATTTAATTATAAACCCCAGTATTTTATGGGGAATTTCCTATACAGTTCACTCAAGGATGAGTTGGCTGACCTCAATTCTGTTTTGATAGGAAACCTAAACAAAAAGTCCCAGCAACACATAATAATTAGACATAATAATAACAATTATGTAATAACATTATTTAGCTTTTATTAAATCTATTATGTATAAATGCAATTTATAAATACCTATTATGTATAATTATATATGTGTATATAGAAATATATATATAATTATATATAAAATGCATTAGGTACAAATGTAATTAATTATTATTAAATATAACAGCAACAAAACAACAATTACATAAGTAACAACAAAATAATGATAAAAAGAAATAAATTTGCACTGTTAATTAACAAACCCAGACCCTTGTTACCCAGAGTGGTGGCTCTGGCCTGTGTCCACTCAACTTTTAAATACATCCAAGATAGGAGACAACCTTACAGACTTTAAGTCAAGTAAAGCCCCATTAAAGTCTGTAACTTATGTTAATAATGGAAATTAATCCCTGTGCCCCAATAAATCAATCCTGGTAATTCCACAATTGTGCTTCACTTGGACACCAAGGCTAAACCCCCAAGCTGATCTGAAACAATGAAATTTCAGAATTAAACCCCAAGGTGGGACGCTACCATTTACAATTTGTTTTGTTGTCTGAAAGTGAATTTTCTGGGATGCTTGGATCAGATAATGAAGCAAAGTTTTGGGTGTAGTTTGTATTGTCAAGATGTGTTTGCATTGCTCTAAGGAATGAAAACCCAGCTGAGCACAAAGCATTCATGGGGGTGACTGGAGAATGAGGCACATCATCTTTATTACAAGCTTCTCCCAGCTCTCATCCCTCTTTCTGCTAATCTTTCTTTCCACATAACTCCAGTACGTGGCCTAGTGTTTTTTAAAAATATATATTATATTTTTCCATATAAAAAAAGTCTGGCTGGAGTCTTTGGAAAGGAAAATATTGCATAGCTAATAATAATAATCAGTTATTATCTCCTTTTCTCCTTCACTAGATGCCGGACAAGGTTTACCATATTCTAACAACTTTCTTTTCCTAAATTTTCTCCTATAGGTAAATTACAGGCGAGGAGTTTCATGCTGTGTTATCTGTGCTGCTTATTTTGCTTTCTAGACTACTTCTCCATTTCCATCTACTTCTTCCAGTTTACCCAGGGGCAAAACTTTCTGATTCCTTTCTGAGATTCTCCTGTTTCAGCATCTCTCATATTCTCCAAAGCATTCCTGCCTTATTAAACATGCCGAATGCTAACTGAGTGCTGAAAACGCAGCCACGCTCGGTTCTGCTGGTGTGTCACTATTAATGGAAGCTGCATCTTGTTCAGGACCTCCAGGAACTCGTGCAGCTCCTTCTGCTGACTCCAGAATCTGCTTTTTGCAAGCTGTGATGCAGTGATCTCTTTGCCAGGACACCCAAATCCATGCTGTTGTCTGTGGCTTCCTTTCTCCATCCCATAGTTCAGAATTCCTGTTTCGGGAGCCGATCATGTATCGTGGCATGAAATTTGAGGTTTTTTGTTGAAGGAGGTGCAACTGTGTGGCCCCATGCTTAGTTTGCAAAAGGAATGAGGAGAGGAAGCCTCCCCAGAGGTAAAACAAAATCTCTGAAAATCAGGAGGTGAATGGTGAATGCCTACCAGCACCCCTCCAGTTGGACTTAAAGAATTTAAGAGTCTGTTTTAGTGGGAAGCAATCCAGGCTTGGCAAGGTAGAGGGGCTTGGGGAATGATACAGGTGTTTTCCGTCTCTGAGATCTGTGATTCTGTTATACCATGACTAATCTCACCCTGCTTTCATATTCTCCCCTGTAAGCTGTTCCATGTGCTTATTGTCCTTTCAGTAATGCAATTATCTGAGAACTGATGGCCATCTCATTTTTACTCGGTACTTCTGGAGGATAAACTGTATTATTTCTGAATCATCTGAAATAATGGATTGTAAAGTCTAGACCTGAGTATCTTCAGTCTACACAAGTCCTTAATTCCATCTGTCTTATTTTCAACTAAATCACCGGTGTGTGAACGGGGGTGCCAAAGGATAGAAAGGGATGAAAATGGAGTAAAAGGCAGAGATTAAAGAAATATAACAATGTTTTTGAACCAGATGAACGTAGAATTAAAAGTGAAACAGCTAAGGGAGGGAAAATTAAATAGGAGTGAAGAAAAATAAAAATCCTCAGCACTGAAGATATACTCAGTGTATACTGACAGTGGGATGCAAAACTTTCATTTTGATATCTTTAAGTCAAGTCCATGAGATGGATGTACTGACTAAAACCCATTTAGATTTTCATTGCTATAGACTGCAAGAAATTTGCTGGTGACTTTCTGGTTTTTGCTGGATAATTGTTCCATGCACATCACAAACTTCACCATAACCCTGTTCACAAGCTTCAAAGGATGCCAAATCATGAATGGTTGTGGAGACTCAGCTGCCCCAAATGAAAATCCTCAATGCATTTCATGAGGTATAATTATTCAAGAGAGGTGCCAGGGAATTGTTATCAATGCCCAGCCTAGATGCCAGCCAAAGCTAAAGACTTGGGAAACAAAGGTCAGGTCAGACAACCTGATAAATGCTGCAAATGGGGACAAAAATACAGTGGGATGAAGCAAGAGAGTTCTTTGAAGGAAAATTCTCAGCCAGAAATATATTCTTACACGATTTTACCTTTCCCTGCTGATAAAATGTCTCACTGTATTCCCCTGATGTTTCACAGGTTGAAAAAAGCCACCCATGGAGTGTGATTGGATAAGTTTGAGTAGGCCAATGAGAAAAAATTCAGGGCTAAAGTCCAAGAATGAGAAAGGAGCAAAATCCTCCCAACACAAATGATGGCACATGGCTGTACAATAACTATGAGCAACGTAAAAAAAGTGCTGATCAACGCTGTACCGCTTAACACACCAAAAAGTTGAAAAGAAATTAAGGACAGAAGAAATGGTGGCAGAAAGAGGATGGGGCCAGAGATAGGGAAAAATACAGATGGGTATCATGGAAAAGGACAGTGGCAAGGAGGGAAAATGTAACCAAATGAGACTCAGGTATTATTTAGGTGCAGTGGTTCAGTTTTTCCAGATTGTTGCCATGTTCCTTTCCTGGCCAGGCTGTGCAAATACAGAGCTCACTGCTGCGCCTCTTGGCGCTGTGCAGGTTCTGCTTCTGTGTGAAAATATTGTGGAAATCTCTCTCCCAGAACTTCACAGGGGTTGCACATGCTATCACCTGTGTTAATTGCTAAATGCTCTCAGAATGTTAATGGACAAGTAATGCGCGGAGGAGAGGCTGGTTTGTGGATTAGATTTCTTAATGGACTTTCTGGAAGCGTGGGAAGTCATTAATCTCCCCGGTAACGCATTGTCACCTGCTGCCGTGGTTTTCCAAATGCCTTTTCCCAACACAGCACTTTTTATTTGTGCAGTGTTGTGTCCGTTTGCTCCCTGAAAAGCGTGGGGTTGTGAGGTGTGGAGCTCCTCTTGCTGTTGCAGGAAGAGAAATCCACAATTCCACACAAAGCGTGTGCGCTTTCCTCCATAGGTTACACCAATATTCAGTAGCCCTTAGCTCATTCTTAAATATTAATATTTAACTCTCCATATGGACTTAATAATGAAATTTATTTATTTAAATTATTTACTAGCTAACAGCTAAATTTATTTAGTTAATATGTAATTCCCCCTCTGTATGGAGAGTTTCACTGCTCAAGGGACCTGGCACGAGGTTTTTCAAACCTGCTGGTTCATGGCACAAGCTGGTGCTGATGAATTACCCTGAGATGACAGATGTGGGGTGACTCAGCTCTGAGGGAATGATGGGGAACAAGATGTTGAGCGAAGCTCTTGGAACTCCCAACAGAGCTGAACTGCCCTGGTAGTGTGGAAGAGAAATGGGAAAGGCTAAACCAGAGTTACCATCTCAGTGAAGAGAAAAACAAAGCCAGACAAGAAAGGGACCTTTATTTTTGATGCTGGTTTGTTCTTCAGCAGCCTTGTCTTAATTTGAGCAGAGAAATCATAGTTTTGGAATTGGAGTACTCTGCTCTTCTCAGATGTAAAATAGGAGAGTGGTGTGAGTGGTTGAAAACAAAATGAAAGCAGCAAACCTCCCACGAGTTTGCATACTGGAGAGTTTTAGCTGACCTTCTGCTAAAGGACTGGATTTTGAGAGGAGAGAACATATTTCAGGTAATTTTTAGCCTTCTAAGAGTTAATTCTTCCTGAGAAATGAGCATTTGCTTAGCCAGAAAGAGTCACTAGGCCTGAAGAATTTTTATGGGATGGAGGACAATGAATTCACTTTACGGCATTCTGTTCTCTGTGTCTCACTGTGTATCTCAGCAGAGATAAAAATGACAAATTTGGAGCTATGATAGATGGTTAATCACAATGGAAGGGAGCATGGAAACTTTGTGTGAATAAAAACCACCTAAATTCCAAAAGCTTTTGGGCTAGAACAATAGGTGATGGAGTAGACATGAAAAATAACACTTTTTCAGATTTAAAATATGTTTTCATGGAAAACAAGTATTTTCTTAAAATTAAAACAGTGGAACTATTGAAGGAAAGGGACTCAAAGATCCCAACTCAACCTCAGCTCAGGATTTAGGATAGTTTCTGTTCTTGTAAAGTTGAGACAAAAACAAAAGTGGTTCAGAAAATAATTGTTTTGGGCATGGGAAAGAAGATCCAGCAAAGCCAGTAAGCTCTGTGTTCGCTGGAGGGAAAAATATTATATTCCTTTGTCTTTTCAAGGAAACAAACCAGTGAAATACATACAAAAAATGGAATCAATTTCCATGACTCTGCCACGCAGGAAGTTCTGAAAAAGGTGCCTAACATACTCAAAGCTATGAAGCCGATCATGGCACAAGGCTGTTTCCTTGTTTTGCCACAGGAATGCTGTTTCGTATTTCAAATTATGCCAAAATATCAAACCTTCATGACGGCACACAAAGATACTGAACCCTTTGCAGGTAGCTCTTCATCTGCAGAAAAAAATGGAGAAAGAGAAGTATAAAATATTTGATTAAAAAAAAAAAAACAAAAAACAAACTGTCTAGATGCCTTTGAAATGTAAGCTGTGATCACCAAAGCTGCAAAATAAAATCCTGTAAAAAGGCAATTAAGAGATAGCACAGGGTGACAGGCGTAGCCTGTTCTTCACCCCTAAAACCAAAATACTGCTGTTATTTAAAGGCCACAGGATTACGGGCACTGAGATGCTGCAGAAAGCTTTATTAAAAGGACATCTGGAGGTCTGGGAAGTGCTGAAAGATCTCAGAACAGTGCAGGGTATTTGATATTCTCACCTTAGGATGTGTCATTAAGAGAACTCTGAGGGTCCATCACATGCCAGAAGTCAAAGAATCAAATCAAAGGATCAGGGTTAGTGGCTATGGGTGAGAGAAAGCTGACAGAGGTGAAATGGAAATAGATATAGATGATATAGAAATCCCACAGGGCGTCTGTGTATTGGCAATTATTGATAAATTATTATGATTTCATAAATGCCATACACTGTTACAAGTGTTTAAAACTGAGTTCCCATTTTAAGCTCCAAAATGTCAGCACAAATGTCTTCCAAGCAGGAGTTATTTTCTTTCCCTCTTGAAAGACAGTAGTTGGAAACATCCATCTCAGATTGTGTGTTCAGATGCCAGGTAATCAAAATTAAGCTGTCCATAGATATATATATTTTTTTTTTCATAAGAACGAATGCAAATCATTATTTTAAAGTACCTACCCATGAGAATAAATCTGCCCATCAGCCTAATGGCAAGCAGGTATTGTCTTTCCATCACAATAAATTTCCAAAGGTTCATTAGTTTAAGAGGATGAAATGGGTCATCTTGTTAAGACTGACATTGTTTCAAATGGTTAATTTCTCTGAGTTGTGTTGGAATTTGCAGCATACCTGTGTGACAAAAAATTATTAATCAATTAAGGAGTTGTTTGGAAGACAATGGAAGAGAGGGGAAAACCAGTATTTCCTGCAGATTCCAGGTCTACATCTTGACTGAAAGCTGAGATGGGGTTTAAACAAATGTGGCTGTGAGAATGAAAATGTGGAAATGCCAGCACTCACTTGAAGGGCAGTGCCTTGCTAAGGTCCAGTAAAACTGATGTTTTCAGCCACAGAAAGGGGTGAATTCATTTTTCCCAGTACATGAAGAAAATGTGTGCGGGGAACAAAAATAAGGAAAAACAGTGTTTTTGTTATGCTCACAAAAACAGCCTTGAAGATGCAGCACTATCATGGCATTTCTATTTCCAAAGGAACTGTTTCATCGCTAATTGTCCTTATCTAACAGCAAGGATGTGGTCATTATTTTGTTCTATCAGCTCTCCTTTCCTCCCTTTTGCAGGGCTTTAAACACATTGGTTTTGCTGAACCCCTCAATCCATTTCCCTGGCTCGGGCTGGCTGGAGTCAGGGGATGTGATGGAGGGATTTTATCATGGGCCTGGCTCTGCATGCAAAATAGGGATTCTAACGAGGGGAGAGGAAAAGCTGATGTAATATCTGAAAAAAAAAAAAAAGAAACATCTCAGCTCCAGTTCTCTTTCTTACTTTATCTTTCCTAAGAGAACTTTGACTTAACTGATTTTTAAAAAAAATTTTTTTTTGTCCGAACCTCTGAGAAAAAACAGTCAAGGTGATTGTTTCCAATTTATACCTTCAGACTGTAACTTTTGCCATCGATATGGGATGCTATTTTATTCCTTATTTTGGAGGATAATCCCTGATCATTGTAAACTCAAAGTACAATGTAGCTCACTTATGAGAAAGTAAGGTTCGTTTGGGGATTAAGTTTTCCCTATTACTCTTGTAAAGCTCACAAACTTGATTCTGCCCCTCATTTCTATCCCCCAGACTGATATTTCCAAATCAAGCAGGTGAAACTGCCACTCAGGTTTACAACAAAGAAATAAAGATATTCCTTTTTCTGGTCTTATCTCCCTGCCTTCTGCTCTGTTTAGATCCTATCTACCCCAAGGCAGATCAACCGAAATTCACTTAGAAAATTTACCTTCAGGACGTAATCCTGGTTCCTACAGGGAAGATTTTGTGCTGTGCCACTGAAACCAGGCTTGCCTCAATGTCACTGCGTCCTGGGCTCCTGGCCCAGGAGAATTCCAGTCAAATCCGAGATGTGGCTGACTCTGAATGCTCTTGGAGTATTTGTAGCTGGTTTTTGCCAGTTTTGCCGCTGGGCAGCAGCTCTTTGCTCAAGTGGTGAAATTAAAGATGTTCTGTAGCTCTGTGGGGCACGACTGAAGGCACAGGGCTTCAGCTTTACATGGACAGCCCTCTGCAGTATTTATTGTGACAAAAAAGCTGCTTGAAAGAATCCTGATGGCCTGACACAGCCACAGAGCCAGGGGCTGCCCCACCATCCAATGGATGCAGTTATTTGTATCCCCCTATGGATGGTGGAGCTCTCCTCCAAAACTCTGAACTTGTGTGCTGTTAATGAATAAATCCTGGGTCTTTCTGGGTGATCCATTTCTCCCATCTCACCTGTCATGCCAAGAAGCCTCTGAGGTGTCCATTCTGTGAAGATGATAAGGAAAAGTAGGATATGGTCATTTTCTTTCTCTCTACATGATGCGTTGCTCCCAGCCAAAAAGAGGGGGGAAAAAAAAAAAGGTATCAACTTGACTGAGAAAAAGCTTTTGTGGCCCTCTAAAGCCTCCTCCTTTTGATTTCAAACCACAGGTTCCATAATGACATCGCCATTTAATTCTGTGGGATTAATTAGTATCGGTGCTCCCAGCTTCTGTTACCTTTCCTCCCTTCAGGAAAACCGATTGCAGTTGCTGTCCCTGTGACCAATATCACAAGATATCAACTGCAGCCATTAATGCAGCCTGCAGAAACCTCACTGATGTGCTCACCTCACCTGCAATCCAGGAAGGATGGACGTGGCTGAATTGCGACACTCTGAAGGGTTTTATTCAAATGTTGCAAGCAATTTGTCAAAATATCTCTTATTTCTGTGTAATTGCCTCTCCTGCCTCCCTCCAGCCACAAAGCTACTCTGCAGCCACTCACTTCAGCTTTTTTTATCTGTGGATTTTCTGTCCTCAGCCATGGGATGAGGAAATGAGTAATTTTTTGTTGTGGTGTTGTTGGGCCAAGGAAGAGCTCAGCTGGATCTTTTGTGGTGTGAGCTCAATGGCAAATGGCAGGCAGTGCAAGATCTTATAATGAAAATAAACTGTCAGGACAGTCTGTAGAGTATGAATTTGTGTTCTAGCAGGGTTTGGAGCTGTGATTCTGAGTTATTACTGCCACGTCAGGTTCCCTCCAAAACAGTGCCCTTGGTCTCGAAGGGAAAAAGGGAGGCAAAAATGAGGCCCAAGGCAGCAGCAGTGGCTGTCAGTGGAGAAAGGGAGCGTTGACAGATTGAGAATTGTTCACCTTGGAGCTCCAGAAACACCCACGGTGTCCTTCAGAGCAGGGCTTATTGCAGTAAGAAATATTCAGAAATATTTCTGTATTTCCTGCCTGCGTGGGAGAAAACAAAGTGCAGGGATCGTGTGCTCCACATGGATCTGAGAGCCACCCTGAGAGGAAAAATATTTATGAGGGATGATGCTGAAATCAGAGTTATGAGTTTGACCCAGAGCATGAGTTCTTAATCCCTAAATCAGCTGTTGCGACATCACTTGGAATACTTAATATGAAATCCAGCTCTGGTGGTGAACAAATCTGTCACTGAACAATGTCAAATACCAAATCTTTAATGAGGTTGTTCTTGTGTTTTATGGGATGCAGAGCAGTAACCTACTTTCTCCTCTGATTAAGGACAGAAAGTGACTGATTTTCAGTGTTGCATCATTTATTAAAAATAACAAAAAATACGAAAAATCCTTTAGAAGCCTAATGTGGAAAATTAAAGGAGTCTGGATGAATAAACTTATCTCCAATTAACTTAAGCTGTGCAAATCCTTTAGATGAAACATTGAAATGTTTTCGAGACTATTTGGTGAAGTCTAGTAACAGCATCAGATTTTTCAGAACAACCTGATTTTCATGTTACAGATGTGTCAGCATAAGTATGGATGCACTAATCATTCTGGTATAATTAACTGCCTGGTGAAATGTCTCATTAGCGTGGGGAGATACTGATGAATAATTTGTCATATTCTAATTATTCCTTTCTCACCCCTCCTTTTTTTTAAAAAAAATACATAATTATAAGTATTTAGGAAATAACTTGCACGGTGTTGAAAATTCTACCTCATCATTTTGATCCTTCCAACTTTTCTGAAGTGCTTGGTTTGTGCAAAGCGCTGAGAATTAAGGTGGAAATAGCGGCTCTGTGATGTTGCTGCAGAGAGCAAGGTGCGTGTACCATGGACACCAAGGCTCCAAAAAATTGCTCCTGCTCTTTGAATTCCTCTTCTGTTTTCATTCTTATTTGGTCTAAAAATGAGTTGAGGTGGGAACAGGGGAAAATAAAAATTTCAATGTGTTCTTGTGCTTGCTTGTATCAACATTTCCCACTGTGAGGAATTTGCACCCTCGTGCAAATATAACCTCGTTATAGCTTCATTAGGATAGCACCATTAATTAGCTATTAAATAACTTCCCACCTTTCAGGGCTCTTGTATGAAATGTGAAATGCTGGACTCAAGGGATTTGCAGAACCCTTGTAGAAAAGTTTGATCCAGAAGAGCAGAGAGAATTCCAGCACTCCAGCTCACGGTGGGGTGGGAAGGAGGGTCAGTGACGGTTCGTGGGAGGTCAAGGGTTTGCAGGTCTCTGCCTCTCCAGAATTCTGCTGCTGGTCAGCTCTGGGGGTGAAAATGTGAATCTCAGCACCCTGGAGCAGGAAATTTCCCCTAAAGGTAAATTCTCTTTGGTTCCATCTCCCAGACTAGTGGATGAGCTGAGGATTTTACTCCTTGTAGTTACACTGCGGATGAAGCTCGGAGTACTTTCTTTCTCTTTATTCTCCTTTTCGAAGCAGAAGAGGAATGGCTAGCCCTAATGATTCAAAACAGAACTAATAACCCTCATATTTACTGCCCAAGAGCCAAAGAGACTTTTTATTTAAAGAAAGAAAAAAGGGGTTGGGGATTTTTCATAATCTTGCCTTAGGAACAGTGAGAGTGATTTCAGAGTATTCACCAGATCAGTTTCTTTTTTCCCTGAACTGACATTCATTTCTGTCACCATTTTCAGTCTCAAACCTGTTCAACATGCTCTGCCAGTGTAAAATGTTTCTCCTAAAGTCTCAGAAGTCCAGTTCTTGTTATCACCACCCTGGCCCTACCCTTTAATTAGCCCAAAGAGGAAGCATTTGATTTCTGAATATCTTTTTTGTAAACCTGCTGAGCACAAAAGCCTAAGAAATACATGGAGGATTGCTTTCTAGCTACATTTTTTATTAAGAATAGTCTAAATTTTGTATTCTGGCATTGACTGGGGGTTCTGAGGTGATAATAATTCAAATCAGACTTATGAAGCAAAGAGAATGCTTTCTGTGAACTCTGCCAGCATCTTGATTGTTTCCTGTTTTTTTCATCCTTCTATAGCTCTGTGTTTCTGTGAGGTTTTTTGACATATCCCACATTTTCATATTCATTCTGAAAATGCAGGCAGGGAAAATTCAGTGGAATGGAAGAGCAGAAAAGTTAAAAGCCTCATTCACCTGTGTTTATGCACATATTTAATCTCTGCTAGGGAATTCAGCATTGTGAGGCAAAAAGCAGAGCCCACGTGGGGGAAATGCCTTCCAGCACATATTCCTCAATTTCTCCCCTCCCTGAGCTCCAAATTCTGTGGTTATGAAATCAGAATCATCCCTGTTTGCATTCAGCCTGCCGTGGCCGCCCATGCAGCGGCAGAAAAAGGCAATTTCAGTAATTTATTCACGGCTCTTTAGAGAGCCAGCGTGGTCATGCTATTAAAAGAAAGAAGCAGGACCTAGGTGGGCTTCGCTCTGGAGCTGAATAACACGGGTTCCATGGGACTTCAGCCTCTGCATTTAACTTGGACCCACTGCGACTCATTTTCCCATTATAAAATTGGAATAACAGTGCTGCCCTTCTTCACAGGGAGCTTTTGAGGCTTGTTTTTGTAGTGAGGTTTATTGAGCTGGGAAATGTCACAATGATACACCGTTGTCCTCCACATCCCTCTTCAAACCTGCTCTATCTCACAAATCTCTCGTGGTAATGGCTGGAATGCTAAATGCTGTTCCTGGGTGGGATTTTGTTTTTTGTTTGTTTTTTGGGTTTTTTTTGTTTTTTTTTTGTTTTGTTTTGTTTTTTGGGTTTTTTTGGGTTTTTATTTTTTCATTTCTTGGTGTTTTTTAATGAAGGTATACAGAATTATGAAAGTGAAACACCCAAAATAAATAAACAGGGGTTAATGCAAGGACTTTTATCCACCTCTGTCTCCTGTACTGTTGTTTATTTTGTATCAAAGCACTCTTGTTTCTGGCAGGGACTGAGACTGCTTGCACAGCATTTAACTACACAGTGAGTTTATAATGTGAACAGTGAACTTCTAGAAAACTTTGCACTGAATATTTTCCATCACATGAAATACTTAAAGTTCCCAGATAAAGAAAATATCCCCCTCTAAGACAGAATTTTGATGAATGCTGTTCCCAGAAAGGATAAATTTAAATGTAGAGTATTTTCTCAAAAGAGAATCTTAGATGCTCTCTGGACCTTTTTTTTTCCTTCTCCAAGAAGGAAAAGTTTTGAAGTTCCGAGTACACAGGCCTGTCTGTGTCAGGTGTCATTGGCTGATGTAATACAAATTGTGTTATGTGGAAGGCAGTTAAGATCATTTTTACATGCAACTTCTAGCCTTAAATAATCAAATTTTTTTTTCTGATCTTTGGGGCTGCTTAGGTTGTTACTGTCATAAATAAATAGGCAATGAGTGCTTCCTTGAAGTATCTCTATGACTGTAGTGTGGCTTTGCCAATATATTTGAGAATAAACAACACCCTGGTTATCATTACTGCAATCTTCTGTTTGCCCTGAGAATTTCAGGATGGTTTTATTCATCATTTCAACATAAAAGTACATCCTCAGGTGAGAGGATAACCTTTAATAGGATAATCACTGGGAAATGAGCAGCTGAAACCTCTCGGAGACTTCGGATTCTGCCCTGTGTCTGACTATTCGCTGCGTGGAACGAAATTTATTTCTCACTCTCTTTTGTGTTCTGATTTGCAGGCTGGAATTGTTTGTCACAGCAATCCTGCCTATGTCATTTACATCACCTGTAGCTATTTCCCACTTGGTTGCTGTGGAAACAAATGTCATCTCAAAAGGAAGGACTGAATCCCAGGTCCAACAAATGCAACACGAGAGGGATTTGTCTGTGGATGATTGATGTCTGCCCTCTGTAGTTTGGCCCTTTCGTGCCCAACACAGCACTAATGACAGAGAACAAAGATGAATTTAGACCCTTTTTATGCACTTTTTTTCCTCCCCTCCTGCGGACAGGTATCGTTAGGACAGCTTCAAGTGTCCTTCACTCTTTGCAGTCATCTCGTGACCCTGGGAGCTGATCTGACACAGTCAGAGCTGGCTTTGGCATTGCCCTGCTCCCCAGAGAGCTTTACTGCACACGAGGGATGATCAAGGAGTCCGTTTGACTCGGTGCTGCAGGAGACATTCAGAGAAAACACAGGGCAGAGCTGGCTTTTGTTTTCCTGAGCTGAAAATCTTGTTTGGTTCTGCTGGGCACTGTTCAGCTGGTGAGATGTAAGGATTGCTGACCCCACAGGGATGGGCCAGCAGGAATTATCGATTCAAACAGCACGAGAACTTCATAAAGGGGCTTTAGGTAGAAAAAAAGAAAGAGACAGAGAGACAGAGAAAGAGAGAGAAAGAAGGAAAGAAAGAAGGGAAGGAAGAAAGAAAGAAGGAAAGCAAGGAAGGGAAGAGAAGAAAGAAAGAAGGAAAGCAAGGAAGGGAAGAGAAGAAAGAAAGAAGGAAAGCAAGGAAGGGAAGAGAAGAAAGAAAGAAGGAAAGCAAGGAAGGGAAGAGAAGAAAGAAAGAAGGGAAGGAAGAAAGAAAGAAGGAAAGCAAGGAAGGGAAGAAAAGAAAGAAAGAAGGAAAGAAAGAAGGGAAGAAAGAAAGAAGGAAAGAAAGGAAGAAAAAAATATGTTAGAAGGAAGACTATTCTTTCCTTCTGTTAAAAGCTGAGAATGAAATGTACTGAATTGTCATTGCAAACTAATGGTTCCTTCAAAGTATAGGTAAAAATGATAAAAGGACATTCAACCAGAAAAAAAATCCCTAAAAACCCTAACAACTACCTCCACCCAGAAAAAAAAGAAAGACAAGAAATGTTTGCCTTGAGATTGGCAGATACAATTGAGGTGATTTGAAATAATGTAATTTGACAGGTTTGTTTCTGCCAATAAACTAAAAAAACAAAAAAAAACCTGAAGGAGAGTTTTAGGTATCCTGCTTCTTTCTTGGTTTTCCTCAGTCCTGGGGCAGGGTTGTAGGAACTGCTTTTCCTGCCCTTTCAGTCCTCCATCCCATAACTATCAGACCCCATACTTTTATTAATACATCCTATCCCTTACTGATATCTTTTCTTGCTTTCTTTTTTCCTTTTTTCTTTTTCATTTTTTTCCTTTTTTCCCCTCTTTTTTTCTCTTTTTTTCTTTTTAATTTTTTTTTGTTTTTCCTTTTTTTTTTTCTCTTTTTTTTTGGTGGCAGAGTTTCCCTGGAGCATCAAGTGCTCCCTGACAGATGCCAGCCAGTTGTGATCCACTTAAGTGGTGTGCAGCACGTTGATCTTTTTTGTTTCTTGCACAGCCTGAGCAATTAAGCTTGATTAATTTTTTTCAGACACCAGAAACAAAATGGTTATAAGTAATTATGCAGATGTTATAACCACATTTTGCATAGAGTATAAATTCATTGAAGTAAAGGCATCCTCATTTGTGCAATGAAGATCGTAACATGCGGTGTTAATCAGTCATTAGGGCTTTAAATATAACATTTAACGGAATGGTGACATGGAAGAAATATTTCTATTTTCCATAGAACAAACGAACAAACTGCGCTCATGTAATGCTCTTTTGGAATTCTCCATTCTTGTTCTTTCTATTTTAACAAAAAAACCAGAAGGGGAAAAAAGACTTTTTATGAGTAGTGACATTTGCATGGCCACTGCTGGCATCACCAAAGAGGTCTGAAGAGTGAAAATACAAATTTTTTACCCACCAGCCTTCACAGACTGTGTTTTCAGCAGGATTTAACCTGTGACCCAGACTGAGTGCAGTTTTCAGACTCTGCAATTGGACACTTGGAGGAGCTTTTCTGGTTTTTCTGTGTGCAGTCCCCTCACACGAAATGCATTGGACGCTCAAATTCTGTCCCCATGGATCAGTCCTGAAAAAGTATGAGCAGTTTATTTACTGGACATCAAAATGTAATGTGCTACGTGGAAGGCAGTTAAGATGGTCTTTACTTAAGATGATCTCTTACTGCAACTTCTGGGCTTAAATAATAAAATAATTTATTTTTTTTTCTAATCTTTGGGGATGTTTAGGTTGTTCCTGCCATAAATAAACAGGCAATGCAGTCATAGATAAACAGGCAATTAAACACGAACTTGAAATCTGCCTTTGTGTGTGAGTTTTTCCACAGCAGGTTTCAGAGCCCCACAGGAAGATGAACAAGAAGGAAGTCAGGCTGACTCTCCCCGAGAATGACAATGATGTTTGCTTGGTTGCCCCTTGTCCCCAGTCACCCGTGTTTGCTAATCCCAATAGCTCTGCTGCTCCTAATGGCTTTGTTTGGCGTTCCAGACTGATGTTGCGTCAAATTACGAGCTTGTTTGTTTGTTTTCTGCAGGAGTTCTCTTGTAAATGAGCAGCAGTTAATGGGGAGTTTAACCGTTCTCAAACTTGACTGTCAAATTCAACCAGCAGGAAAAAAAACCCAAAAAAACCTTTAGAGCCAATTGGCTGTTACATAAACAAACCCCAGGGATAAACCAGAGTGACATATGAGGAGTGGTGGCCGTTGGGGAAAGAAGTTATTAAAAGTATTTCATAAGTGGCAAAGTAGAAATCAGAGCGTTTTTTCACCCTTTCAGAAGTAATTGCCTCCCTTCATGGCACTGGGTCATGCTGTCTGATTTGTTGCNGAAAGAAAGGAAGGGAAGAAAGAAAGAAAGAAGGAAAGAAAGGAAGGGAAGAAGGAAAGGAAGGGAAGAAAGAAAGAAGGAAAGAAAGGAAGGGAAGAAAAGAAGGAAAGAAAGGAAGGGAAGAAAGAAAGAAGGGAAGGAAGAAAGAAAGAAGGAAAGCAAGGAAGGGAAGAAAAGAAAGAAAGAAGGAAAGAAAGAAGGGAAGAAAGAAAGAAGGAAAGAAAGGAAGAAAAAAATATGTTAGAAGGAAGACTATTCTTTCCTTCTGTTAAAAGCTGAGAATGAAATGTACTGAATTGTCATTGCAAACTAATGGTTCCTTCAAAGTATAGGTAAAAATGATAAAAGGACATTCAACCAGAAAAAAAATCCCTAAAAACCCTAACAACTACCTCCACCCAGAAAAAAAAGAAAGACAAGAAATGTTTGCCTTGAGATTGGCAGATACAATTGAGGTGATTTGAAATAATGTAATTTGACAGGTTTGTTTCTGCCAATAAACTAAAAAAACAAAAAAAAACCTGAAGGAGAGTTTTAGGTATCCTGCTTCTTTCTTGGTTTTCCTCAGTCCTGGGGCAGGGTTGTATGAACTGCTTTTCCTGCCCTTTCAGTCCTCCATCCCATAACTATCAGACCCCATACTTTTATTAATACATCCTATCCCTTACTGATATCTTTTCTTGCTTTCTTTTTTCCTTTTTTCTTTTTCATTTTTTTCCTTTTTTCCCCTCTTTTTTTCTCTTTTTTTTTTTTTAATTTTTTTTTGTTTTTCCTTTTTTTTTTTCTCTTTTTTTTTGGTGGCAGAGTTTCCCTGGAGCATCAAGTGCTCCCTGACAGATGCCAGCCAGTTGTGATCCACTTAAGCGGTGTGCAGCACGTTGATCTTTTTTGTTTCTTGCACAGCCTGAGCAATTAAGCTTGATTAATTTTTTTCAGACACCAGAAACAAAATGGTTATAAGTAATTATGCAGATGTTATAACCACATTTTGCATAGAGTATAAATTCATTGAAGTAAAGGCATCCTCATTTGTGCAATGAAGATCGTAACATGAGGTGTTAATCAGTCATTAGAGCTTTAAATATAACATTTAACAGAATGGTGACATGGAAGAAATATTTCTATTTTCCATAGAACAAACGAACAAACTGCGCTCATGTAATGCTCTTTTGGAATTCTGCTGGCATCACCAAAGAGGTCTGAAGAGTGAAAATACAAATTTTTTACCCACCAGCCTTCACAGACTGTGTTTTCAGCAGGATTTAACCTGTGACCCAGACTGAGTGCAGTTTTCAGACTCTGCAATTGGACACTTGGAGGAGCTTTTCTGGTTTTTCTGTGTGCAGTCCCCTCACATGAAATGCGTTGGACACTCAAATTCTGTCCCCATGGATCAGTGAGGAAAAAGTATGAGCAGTTTATTTACTGGACATCAAAATGTAATGTGCTACGTGGAAGGCAGTTAAGATGGTCTTTACTTAAGATGATCTCTTACTGCAACTTCTGGGCTTAAATAATCAAATAATTGATTTTTTTTCTAATCTTTGGGGATGTTTAGGTTGTTCCTGCCATAAATAAACAGGCAATGCAGTCATAGATAAACAGGCAATTAAACACGAACTTGAAATCTGCCTTTGTGTGTGAGTTTTTCCACAGCAGGTTTCAGAGCCCCACAGGAAGATGAACAAGAAGGAAGTCAGGCTGACTCTCCCCGAGAATGACAATGATGTTTGCTTGGTTGCCCCTTGTCCCCAGTCACCCGTGTTTGCTAATCCCAATAGCTCTGCTGCTCCTAATGGCTTTGTTTGGCGTTCCAGACTGATGTTGCATCAAATTACGAGCTTGTTTGTTTGTTTTCTGCAGGAGTTCTCTTGTAAATGAGCAGCAGTTAATGGGGAGTTTAACCGTTCTCAAACTTGACTGTCAAATTCAACCAGCAGGAAAAAAAAAACCTAAAAAAACCTTTAGAGCCAATTGGCTGTTACATAAACAAACCCCAGGGATAAACCAGAGTGACATATGAGGAGTGGTGGCCGTTGGGGAAAGAAGTTATTAAAAGTATTTCATAAGTGGCAAAGTAGAAATCAGAGCGTTTTTTCACCCTTTCAGAAGTAATTGCCTCCCTTCATGGCACTGGGTCATGCTGTCTGATTTGTTGCTGGCATTTAGAAGTAAATATATCAATTTTTTTGGTCCATAATCTCGCTGTGGTGCTCCCAGTAGAATCACTGCTGCTGGAAGTGAGGAGGAAAGGTGAAGTTACACACAACTCCCCAGCAATTTGTGTCTTAAATTTTCTCGCTGGAATTGCTGTGGGCTGGTACAGAACCAGCTGGAAATGGATGAGCTGCAGATTTTACTGAACCATTGTCCAAAGCTGGAATTGATGATCTTCATTCCCAAATTTACACAGAAATTGCCTGGCCTTCAATACCTCGTTTTCTCTTGGGTTTTTTGTCAAACCTAACCTCAAATGTTCTCTAATCAGGAAATCCAGATATGCCATCAGTTTAACATATAAAATATACATTGGCTGTCATTGGATGTGCACTGATGGTGGCATTTAACATCTGAGCCTCATTTTGCAACTGGCAGAATTTGAGCATTTGCATAATCATGTAAATTCCTCAGCCTTGAAGCAAACTGCAAATCTAGATCCATTTGAAGGTGTAG
This sequence comes from Pardalotus punctatus, assembly GCA_013400915.1. Taxonomy (NCBI): domain Eukaryota; kingdom Metazoa; phylum Chordata; class Aves; order Passeriformes; family Pardalotidae; genus Pardalotus; species Pardalotus punctatus. Next base: position 50,827 of record VZTX01001312.1, on the reverse strand, counting down.
CTGTTGCTGAATTAAAATCCTACCTCATATTCAGAAGAAACACCCTAAGGGTTTTTATTATTAATTAAAGATTTTTAGCATGCATGCCAGCTTGACTCAAATGTCTCTCTCATCTACTGTCAGCAGCCTCCGATTGTGAAAATTTTCCTTTTACTTTCCAATTATGAGTAAACTGTGATATATAGATTTTCTGCAGCACTGCTTCAGCTTGCTCATGCAATTTTACAACAGTTTAAGATACTCACTCTAGAAAGTGAACATCTAACCTCACTGTAAGGTTTAATGTTGGAAAACAGCGTTTTGAGTACTGGTTTTGAATTTCTCAAGGAGAGTTTGGTAGGAACCTCTTCCCTATCTTGAGTTTAAATGAAAAATTACCAAATAGGATCACACAAAATGTAGGCTCGGCTGCATCTTCACATTTGGCAGCTTCTGCATCACTGAGAAGATTCTTTTTAGGTTAATGAATCACAGATATCATAAAGTTAACGTGTCTTCTACTCTAACCTCTTCTGCTGCTCAGTTGAGAAAGGTGCAGTGTAAGAGATGTTTTATTCAAGCCCAGATCATTGGCACTGGCTTTGCAATTGTACTTTTATTAAAGGAGCAGTTTGCAAACGATGGCATAACAACATGAGCAGCCTCAAGATCGTTAACTGAGCAGTCCAGCAATTTTGTTTCAGGAAAAAAGCCCTGTCATTGATCAAAATTAAGAGGTTTGTAATTGTGATAGAACCTCAAAATATAACCAAAAAATGCACTGTGAACCAAGTAAAGAAGGAAAACCAAAGTTAAATAATTCAACCTAATATATTTTGTTTTTTTATTTCGGTGGGAAACAAACACCTACACTTCAGACTGCTGGAATCAGGTAAGTTGTTCTTTCTCTCTCTCTCTCCCTTTCTCTTTCCCTTTCCTTTTCTTTCACAGAGATGGAGAATCATGGAAGTGTTGAGTTTAGAGGGAATATCTTAAACTCATCTCCAGTTCTCCTCCTAATGCATCCTGGGACTGGGTTAGCCTTCATTGCTGCAAGGGAATGTTGTTGGCTTGTTTAAATGCAGGCTTTTCCCTTTTTCTTTAATTTTTTTCCCCTCCAAACCACAAAATAAACAAACAAAAAAAGAAAACTCCATCTTTTACAGAGATGACAATTACTTCTCTAAAAAGGCACTGACCTGGTAATTATTATCTGAGTAGATTGTTCCAGCTCTGAGGATGCTCACAAATTTCAAATACTGTTTTTACACTCTTCCAACGGGCAAGTGCTTCATTCAGCTGTGTCACTTGCAAGCTCCTAACGTTCTTTGAATAAAATGTGTGCTCTAGACGGTGACTGGTGACAAGGAAAAATCCAGGGGTCTTAGGAACCTGATGGATCTCATGAGGTTTTGTCTGGGTCTCCAGATTCAGCATCAGATAGCAGAGATAACGTCAAGAATCCAAATTACAAGAATTACTTGACTATTTAATCACCTCAGGAAAATAACTTGAGTTTGTTTCAGTCTAGTTTTGAGTGCTTATATCTCATAAATATGTACACTGGAGAAAGTTGCAGTTCTATTCCCTTCACCCTTGGTGACTGGAGAACAATTAAGTCTAGCTTCAATTAATTCAAAGAATAAAAAAGAAAAGCAGCCAGAAGTCTTACAGCATTACAATCAAATTCTTCATCCAAATTCTTGTCAAGGGACCTTTTTGCTCTTGTTTCTATGATTAGTTGGAGGATAAATGATTTAACTTCTGTGTACATCTAAGGTGACATGTTATAATTTATAGAAATGCCAGTGCAGTGAAATAACCCAAACACAAATGAATGTACTGACAATTCCTATGTAATTACTCCAGAGCTGTCACTTTTCTGTGTGTGCTCAGTGCATTAGTGCATTACAAATGTGAAACAGCCCAGAAATCAATATTCCTTGTCAAGTGCAACTCTATTGCCAGGGACTTATTAGCATGTTATTCCTTCTGATTTTTCTTTTCTATATATTTGATTAATTTAGGAGCATTTCATTACCATCCTTAACGCATAACATTGCACTTTTGGTTGGGTCCTTAGCAAATTCTGGGCACAGTGCCTCCTTTCTTTTGCAACCTGTATTTTTCCTGAATTTTTCAACAGCAGTATTTTTCCTGAAAAATTGTGTCTGCCTCTACGGGCGAGTCACTTTGTTTCTCAAGCACAAGGGATGGTGAAAAAAAATAGTAACAAAGCGGGAAAGATGCATATTATGACAACTGAAGCAAGGTGTTTAATCTGAAAAGGGAAAATCTACCCATTTCCAAGTGTTTCTGTCGTGAATTGCACAAAACCTTCCCAGGAGATAGGGACAAGATGAGAGTTGGTTTCATTACATGGGAAAGCGATGATCACTGCACACATGTAAAGATATATTTTCAAACGGCATTTTTGACCATATTTCTGGGTTTTGCTTTGCTCCACAAAGTTTTTCTGATTTACTTTAAATGAAAATTTATAAAAGCACTAAGGGTAGAGGATAATTTATTTATGTGCCGTAGATACCTAAATAGAAGAACTCTAGCTGCAAGTGACCTTTGTCAAAGAGCAACGATCTGATCCAGAATGGAAAGCTGTGTGTGCAAATTAGAAAACACTTAATTTTAGTGAGAACCTTTCGCAGTGCTGCTGTCACCATACAAAAACCAATAGCTAACTTGCTACCTTGGTAAAGCTTGAAGACAGTTTATTCTCCTTTCTGCTGATTATGTAAATGTTTGTTGTCATTATGTTAAAAAGAGATTTTTCCAAGCCTCTTCTTAATAGTTTTCTTAATCCTCACCAACATTGCTGCCAAACAAAACAAGCATTTCATATATTATGGGGCTTAATGATGGAGTCTGGAGGGATTTCAGGTGTCTCTATTTCTGGAGTAGATCGCTTGAATTCACTTTAAAAATAGTTTGCAATTTTTCAGTAGGGGCTGACAATCATCCTGCTTTAAAATTTCTCATGCTGATCATTCAGAATTATGTTAACTTTTTCAGGAAAACACTTGTGGCACTAGTGTATTTTATTTCATATATAGGTACCTCATTGCACAGGACCCCATTAATCTGAGCTTGTGGGCTGTATCCCAAAATATTCCCTTTGAACATTTGTTTGTGAAAAAAATAGAACTGCACAAATATTTTCAGGGAAAATGAAAATCATTCTTGAATTCTCTGCATCCTAATAATAATTTTGTTGTGCAGTCTGCTGTGATAATGAACATGCATTTTTCAGCCTTGACACAAATCACACCCATCTTCCTCAGGATCTTCTGGTTTAGGATGATTGCTATTTTTCACATTTCAGGTGCTAAAAAATTCATGTGCAATAAGCAACCGCTCTTTTGGATTATCAGCGATAATTAGTTTTTTTCTGTACAACTGATACCTCACTTTTACAATGCTTCTATCTTTCAGCAAACCACATGTGCAAAAGTGTCTCTTAGGAAAATACCAGTAACATTTCCAAAATATTACCCTGTCTGGTGTGGAGCATAAAATCACCTTTCCTACGAGTTCAGGTTAAGTAACCAGCGGTTAAGCACCCACTGGATTTTTTGCAGCGGGTCAAAGCAATAATAAATTATCAATAAATAATAAATCCAGCAGCCCCTGAAAGAGGAAGGCAAATACTTCTTGCTGAAGTGGTGGTGCCTCCAGACAGAAGGGTGCAGTAAAACTGCAATCAGTGCTGCTCTGGATGTGTCTGTCTCATTCTGGTGAGTTTTTTAGCAGGAATTGAGGCAGTCAGTGCTAAGCTGGAAGGTTTTGCAGTTATGAAAAATTTGCCATGTCCTCACAAGAGGATCATAACCCCCTGTCTTCCAAGGTGCCCTGAATGCATCCTGTGGAATGAACTGCAAGAACCACCCAGTGCCAGAGAAATGGGAATGGAGCAGCTTGGCTGTGACCTGTGCTTTTGGGGAATGTGCAATGGACTTTGCAGAAGAGAAGATTTTCCCTGCCCCTCTGTTGGCAGCATTCACATTATCCCTGTGCAGGGGCCCCTGACTCTTTCATGAAATGGTTTTACTTTCCCACCCCTCACTGGCTCAGCAAACAAGGATTTCCTTACTCCTTTCCTTCCTTTGCCTGTCTCTCCAGGTAAAGGAATTTCGTCTGCCAGGTTAGGATTTAGCTGCAGGGCACTGAAATGGGATGGGACCTAGAAATAATGGACCTCACACAGACATGTGGAATATTCTGATATAATATCCTGTGTCCAAACAGCAGCTGCAATGGGAGACAGGCATGGATGGAGACACAGAATGTAGTAATGCAAAGATAGAGGTGTACACATGGAACAAAAAATGAAATTGGAACTGGGGTGGCATCAGTGAGCATTTGTAAATGGTTCTTGAATATTGCTGAGGGACTAGAGTCCCTGTTAATTTTCCTGTAATATAAATGACAGGTGGCAGCCAGGCACGAGTTCTGTGGGTAGGAAAAACACTGTGGCTGCAGCAAAGACAGCAGTGCAGGAGTTGTAGGAGCAGGAGCCACATGCTCTTGTACCTCACTCTGTCTTTTCCTCGCTCTCTTGGAGAAGCTTTTTGTCATGGTGTAGAGGAGTCCTTGGGCTGGCAAGGATACCTCGTGCAGGAAACTTTTTCTTCTCTTTAGTTTAGTTCTTTTTGGGGTTTTTTTTGTCCTTGTAAGTGAAAATTGTATGTTGAATGTGGATTTTGTGTTGAATGTGGATTTTGTGTCAAATGTGAATTTTGTGTTGAATGTAGATTTTGTGTCGAATGTGGATTTTGTGTCGAATGTAGATTTTGTGTCGGATGTGGATTTTGTGTTGAATGTGGATTTTGTGTTGAATGTGTCCTGGTGCATGGCCCGTGACAGGATCCCTTGTGAACCAAAACCAGTGCTGAGCTCTGTCTGTGCTCCACAAACCCCGCTGTTTGGGAGCTTGAAATATAAAGCAAGTAAATAAATTTTAAACTAAAATTTGAGAGAGTCCTCTGTTCCCAATAAGGTATAATTGTGTCGCAATATTGCTTTATTAACAGAATCAGAAGGAAACAGCTGGAAACTGTGATCTCCCCTTGCCATCCTTAATTTCCCTCCTCTGTGTCCCACAGCATTCAGAAATGCTCAGAAATGTTCAGAAAACATTCAGACAGGCAAGGAAAGAGGAGCAATCGAAAGTGCCTTCATCCATATGAGCAATCTCGATGAACTGAGCACTGAACCCAGTAATACACAATTTTTTGATGGGGATCAATTGAAGGAACAGCAAATTGTGCACAACTTTTAGTTTTTTCTCTGATGAAAAGGATTCTGACATGAGGAGTCCCAAGGCACCCACCACACCCCTCTGTTAAAGGGGTAAACGATAACTGCTTTCGATTCTGCCACAAATATTCTGCTTGGCTTTGCCATGTCTGGGAACTCACCAGCAGAATTCCTGTTTTTTTTCAGGTCTTTCCCCAGCTCCATTCTTGTCTTCTGCCCAGAGGTGGTTCCTGTGCTGCCTTGTGTTTTTGCACAGACAAAATTCTCACCATCTGTGGGATCACTAAAACTTCCTGATGACAGCGGCACGTTGAGCAGCCCTGTTTTATTGAGAATTTCTGGGTGTTTCTCAGCCCTGACCTGCCTTATGAGGCAAAGCAGAATCATGAACTTTACTTGTTTGCAGCACCACAGGCCTGTCTGGAGGACATTTCACAATCCAGTTAATAATGTAAGGTCATGAAAGATATATCAGAGCTGTGGGGAAATGAGCCTGCAGTCTTACAGCACATCTGGCAAAATCTCTGAGCGACCTAAAGAGAGATCTAAAAGGATGGGTCAAGATAAAATATATATAATAACATATGCTTTGTACAGGAAATAAGGAAACTTCATTTAGTAAAATGAAAACGAACCGTGTTGGACTTGGAATGTGAAGAATTAACATCCCAAAGAGCAGTAGGAAGTTTGTTTTAATCAAGTGAAATTCTTCAGATTTAATTCACCCATCTGGACTATTTTTTTTTTAATTT
>VZTX01001312.1:24458-44744 GCA_013400915.1 Pardalotus punctatus | reverse complement strand
TTTTTTTTTTTTTTTTGACAGAGTGCTTAGTTTAATTATGATATTCACCCTCTCAGAAAGCTTTGACATCTTTCTGGAATCAGCTGCAGTGTGAAAATCTCCCAATACTTCAAGTCCTATCCAAAGAAGTTTTATCCCTTTTCTTTAACATCCCTCACAATTAAGGGACCGGAGATGTCCAAGTGGCCGCCTCCTTAATATTTTGTCCTCTCCTCTCAGGGAGTTCCTTTGCAAAATGGGCACGCTTGGAGCTCTGCTGTGCAGGAGAAGGAATTCTGTGAGGAAAGGCACAAAGCAGAACAAAATTTTGTTTATGACCCTCCCTCCAGCTTCCTTTTCAACCCTCACAGGCTTCAAACTCTGCATCTTTCTCTTTCATCCCACAGTTGGATTTCAGGGAAATTTCAAGGCCAAATGCATAGAATTTCTAGTCCCTTCTACTGGAATATCTCAGACTGATAATAACAGCAATCTCAAAATATTAGTTACTAAGAATTGCCAAATGTCAGAGAGAAATTAATGAAATTAGTGCCCAGAACAGTATTTGTAATAAAAATAAATGTTTTTAGACTACAGAGAATAACAAATTAGCCCCATTGAAAGCTGTAGTTGTGATTTTGTGTCATTTTTTTAAGATATGAAATAATGACTGTATTCAAAATTTGCAGATTTTACTACATTCAGAACTTCTGATCATAGTATTGATGATTGATGAAATTATTTTAAATAGAAGGAAGAAATCGTAAGACTTTTGATCACTCTGAATCATTTATTTGCTGCTTTCATGTTTATTTGGCTGTTGAAAGATTTGCTCCAGGCATATCTGCAGCAAGGCTACTTAACACAATTGTTGGTTATGCTATAAATGAGCAAATAATTTCTTTCCTTGAGGAAGATGAAGCAAAGAACAAAATATGTACCTCGAAAAGATAATGAGAATTTAGACAACAGCTAATGAAACTCGTGCGAGGAGTGATGAATCACAGAACTCTAGGTCATGGAGGAGAGCTGTGTAAATCATTGGTTTTTTTCAGTTTACTGTCAAATCTGAAAGATGAGGAGAAAAGAATTGTTTCAAGTTAACCTCAAATGCGTTGTTTATCTGTAGTCCAAAAAAAAAAAAAAACCAAGCGGAAAAAAAAGGAAAAGATGGTTTTCCACTTTAGAAATATGAACACAGAAGCCTTGTTTTTCCTCCTGAACCTAGAAGTTTTATTTTGGATTTGAATATCAGTGCTGTGTACCTTTTCATTTTTTAAAACAGAAAGAAATCTTAGAAATAACCCTTATTTACAACTGACTTTGCACTTTGTGTGCCAATAGATATGTATCTGTTTCCCCTGGTCTGTCAGATGTAGTTTGAAATAAATGATTGAGCCTCAGCTCTGCCATTTTTTATTTGAAAAAATACATCAGGACAGTGGATATAGAGACCTTTTATAAATGTGTAGGCCAGCAGTTAACTAGACTAGGATATCATTTTTCCAAATACGAGATAAGCATTAAATGAAATTAAAATATGTGCATGTTAGCTTTGTATTACATGTAATAATCTGTTAGATGTCCATGAATTACAGCTAAACCATCACCTGGAGATTATTCAACTGGCAATAGGTATTTTCATGTGAGAAGCAATTCTGGAATAAAGACAAGTAACCTTAAAGGGGGGAAAAAAGGGAAGAAATGAAAGTTATTTTCTTTCAAAGTTGAATCAAAATTTTCTTCCTGTCAAAGAAATGGATATAGTGGAAAGATTGTCATAGTGCTAATGTACAAAGAACTAGATAATTTGGAAAATATATGCAAAAGACATAAATTGGAAATACTGACAGTGTCAGGCATCCCACCCATGCCTTTTCAAGGAGAACGTATCAAGCCTGAGGTTACTTATTAAAGACAACAAATGTTTTGTCTTTTAGGAAAAAAAGCTGCGTTGCTGAAGACAAAATAGTCTTGTCCTGCACTTTTGTTGTGCAATTGTGTGTAATAGAGATGGCTAAAAATGTCTGAAGTCATTTGCCAAATCCAAATTCTATAGTGTGGGTCATTGTCGTAGACGTAGTTTTGTTTCCTTTTTGGTAAAGCAGAATTGGTTTTCCCAGGTGCTGTCTATCAAAGTGTTTAATTTGCCATCAGGCTGGGGGAGATTCCTTGAAGTCAACCTCTTTTTGAGTCTTTTTTTCCCTTCCTGCCTGCAGTTACCCACGAGGTTTGGTTCTGGGCTGTCTCCCCAGAGCCAGGCAGAGCAAGAGTGGAAGGCAAATTCTTTTTCATTCCAGGAGAGCACAGAAGAGATAAAGAGAACGAATCTCTTGTGCATTTGAATAATGTTTTTCTGTTTCTTCTCAACTGGTTCTTGGCTGAGGGATGAGGATTCTGTTCCTCCTGTATTTCTCTAGCCCATACATCAATTTAAAGGTCAATTGCCTTTTATAAACACTGCTAAGTTTATTCTGACAATTATTTTGTGTCAGCGGGCTCTGTACCTCAGCCTTAGCTTTGTAAAAAGTATTTTTATTGATCAGCTTCAGGTTTTATATTGTTTTATTGAACTCCTTGTCTTTCCTCCTGCTCTATGAGGACAGTAGGTGCTGGATATCTCTTTTACATTCTCTGTATCATCACTAGAAACTTCTGCTGGTTTACTGAAATGCCCAGTTTCAGTCATGTCTTCACTAAACTGAACAGAGCCAATCTTTCAAACCTCTCCTTCTGTGGAAATCACTGTTTTCATTATGTATTATGCATAATATTTTGTCAATCCTCTTCCCACCCTTCACCTTCAGCAGTGTCTTTTCTGAGATGTGATGAGACTGAATGAAAAATGTCAAGTGATATCTCACAAGCAATTTCCACAGTGATGTTATGAACTTGCCAGTATTCATTTCCTTTTCACTCTTTATGCATCCTAACAATTTCATTTACATTTGATTCATCCTATTTTCCACTTATGCTGTACACTGAGTAGCAAGTTCACTAGGATACCAGATGTGGCACTACATTAATTTTCTGGTTTTTAGGTTTTTTCCACAGAATCCAAGATTCCGTGGGCAGTTCAGGTTATTTCCATGGGCATTATAAAGCATTAGTCAACAATATATTTTATAGCTGAACTGTTTCCTAGGAATAATTTATTTGAGGCAGTCAGTTCTTTCTATGAATTCCTGTTTTCTATTTTGATAAAGAATTTGTCATCGGTAATAATTCAGCCAATAGTTTATGTAAACCCATTTCAACCTTCAATTGTTCACCTATTGTTTACTTTGATAGTGATTATTCACTGCTTATTACTTGCACTTCCTGACTGGCTATTCAAGCCAAAATTGTTGCTATTTCCAGCCACATTAATAACACTTTTAGTCAGGAACTTTCTCTAAAGAAACTCTAGAATTGTATTTCCATAAAAAGAAGAGTCAATATGGGATTTTTTTTGTGATTGGAAGCATTTATATAACAAGAGAAGATATAGAAGTTGCTGAAGAGTGTTGTCAGGTGTGTCAGAAGCTGTTAGATGCAATCCTGGAGAAATCTGATATTGGAAAAGGACAAGGTGGCACCAGTAAATTAACAGTGAATCTCAGAATGTGTATGGGAATATTTTAGATTGACAAAGCTGGAAGCTGACAGCAGATAAAGAGCTGTATAACCAACAGCAGAAGTTAGAGCAAAAATGTGATTATTGCTCTCAAGAACTGAGTTCAATGGAAGATTTCCTCACGAAAATGGTTTTTGCACTGGGATTTAGAGGATAAAACCTGACGGAAGGATTGTTATTCAGTCAGAATAAGGCAGGGAGAAAGAAATCTGGAAAATTTGGAAGTGATTGAACCAGTAGAAATGGGGATGCGAACCAGTAGAAATGGGAATACTTCGATAAGTTTAAGTTTTAGTGACTGTTTTAAATATAATTTTAAAATTAGTTGCCATGTCAAGCAACTTGAAAATGAAATAGCTTAGGGAGAGGAGGATAATTGTTATTTAACAGAAAAATAAGTAAACAAACTGAGGGCAGCAAACACAGCCAAACGAATTCCTGAGAAAATTATATCAATTGTTTGGATGTGAGCTTAAAAACCTGAACTGCAGACAGAAGAAAACGTGGTGGGAAAACCTGGCGTGAATAACTTCTTGACAATTCCTTGCAGAACAGAAATCTCATTTTCTACAGGTCCTATAACATGGCACTTCCCTATTGAAAATTTAAATGACTTTTCTGGGGCGATTCTTTCTGTTATTGGCCAAGTTTTCCGGCAGGATAAGGTGATATTGTGCTACTCGTCCGACTTGGCAGAGAGTGAAACTAAATTTCCTGATGCAGGACATTAAAGTTATGACAAATTTCAGCTCTTCAGAAGAGGGCTGCGTCCTACTCAAATCGAGGTACTCGTAGCCACAGATATTTTCCTTTCACAGAATTTCAAAGAACTCTTCTTAAATTTCAGAAGAGTAGTGGTAATCAGAAATTCCTCTGACAAGGAAGCCCAGCTCTAGAGTGAGTAAAAACCCTCCAAATTAGATTGGTTTTCTTTCCATTATCAGCAACAGCGACCCTAAAAATCTTGTGGGTATATTTGAATTACCTGAACAAAATATTTTCTTTCATGCTCCAACACTGACAAATCGTCCAATTCACATTTATGGAGTGCCCATTAGTGGATGATAAGTGGGGATTCAAGGGCTTCAAAAGTAATTTTTATCATTATCAGGAAAGCAGAGCAGCAGTAGGAAGAGCAATATGAATTGCTACTTGTTTATCACAGCACTGAGATTTGCACAGGAGCAGTAATTCCACCAGAATTGCAAACCTAAGGCTCTGAATACAGATCCTTAACAGGTCAAAAACTGGGGGGAAAGAAAGGAAGAAAACAGGTATGATAAATCAGAAAGTGAAAATCAAAGTTACAACTTAAAGAGGTAGTGGGGGGGAAATAAGAAAAGAGAAACCAGGAGTGGCTTAAAAGCAGGAGATAAAAGGAATTTGTGCTAAAATGAAGCATGAGATGATGATGTGAAATGTTCCTGTAATTTGGTAAAAACAATGGCGGTTTCACCTTTAGTCAGTGCCCCATTCTCTCTCAGTGTCTGCAGAATGTGCTGGAATTGCACTTCCACAGAGTTCCAGAAATGAAAAATTGGCAAATATCTATTTCATGTAGGCTTGAGGAGGCAGTGAATAAATTCAAGAAGGTACTTAAACATTTATTCTAATAGGATTGGATCATTTAAACCTTTTTTAATGAGGATTTAAGGTGACTTTTTTAGCACTAAACATAAATTCTTGGAATATTTCTTTCTGGAATATTATTGGAATATTATTTATTTATTATGATATAGAGATATACATCTACTTGCAGTGCAGATATCAAACTGTGTGGCAGGTTGGGCTGGAAGAAAACAGAAAAAATGTGGAGAAAATGAGGAAATCTGTGAAAATAGTCATGGCAATAACCAGACGTAAAATAAAGCCTTTACATTTTAATTGCAGAAACACTGGAACTAATGACTTCACAGGCTTTTAAAACATTTTCTCCTTGTTTGCACATTTGCTCTTGGAGGCTGATGAAATTTTGAAGGGCAGCATTGCAGATGTCCTTTCAGGGAGATGCATTTTTGCCAAGCAATAGGAGCATTATGAAACTTCCTATTGTCTACTTCAATGACCCAGCCTGAAAATAACAGTGAAATTAAAATTACATGGTTAAAAAAATAACTCCAGCTTGTAAAGATGCTATTTTTTAAAAGCCATACAATTCTGTGCATCTTAGGATGTTTTAGTCTTTTCCCAGAAACTAACTTTGCATTCTAAATAATAATTTCTATGTTATTATTCACAATTCTTTGCAGTAAGTTCTTGCTTTCACTAAGTTTGAAGAACTTTTTATTCTGATTATAACTGAGGTGATGTTCAAGCCCATCATTCCCATATATCTTGAAAAATACTCAGTGAGAAAAATAAGTGGTGAAATGTCCGTCTTCATTTTGAGTGATGCTTCCTACAATTACTAACTATAATTTAGAATTTGCCAAAATTAGAATGAGTAACGTTGGATCAATTTTCTTCTCATCTTCCAAAATGACAGAACCCACACAGAAAATATCCACAGAAAGAGTATAGAAATACGCCCTTTTTTTCCCCATCTTTGCAGATTTTGAGGCAAATCTATTGAAAAATGGAGATTACTTATTTCTCTGGAAATAAATCCTTAAAAATAAGTTTGAAGAAACAACTATCATTGTGAAATCAAACATCTGAGCAAATACAAAGCGGAAACAACATCACGACAAACTTTTTGTTTCAATTTATTTCCTCTTTCAAATTTACAATCTGTTTCAATAAATATGCTAATCCAAAACTATTCAATGGTTCCACGCAGGTAAATTTCTCCCTATCAGCACCTCATAAATGTGATCTGCAGAGTGTCACAGACCACATCTCTCTGAGGAGAGAGGGAGTCTAAAAACCCAAAATTTGTGGTTTAGGCAGGGCAGGCTGGCAGCAGCAGTGAGATAAAGCAGGTCTCCTGCAATTTTATTGAATGCCAAAATCAGATTTCTCCTCCCTGGGGTTAAGATACACAAGAGACCCCCGAATTTGGGGCTGCAGCAGAGGAACAGCACGAGGTTGTGTTGAGGGCTGCTCATTTCCAGCACTTCTGGAAAGGAGGAATTCACTGTGCAAAGGAGAATATTTCGGTAACTGTCACCTCGCAGTCCCACATCAGAATGCAACCCTGAAACATGATCGGTACAAGAGTCGATGATGTTTATTGATTTAGCAGCAAACTGCTCAGAAAGTGAAAGATCAAAAAGCCAATAAGCTATTCAAATAATGGACATACTGCTGTTCATATGCAATTGTCTCATTTTGCATGTTATTATACACAGTTCTGAAGCTTTTATTTATGACTCTTCAATCTCTTTAATGACACACAGCCATTATTAAAATACATTTCTGCCACCCTCAGTCTACTTAGAGTTAGAACAAAACTCTGTCCATCTTTGCTCCATTTTCCAAACTTTCCAGGCACAGAAATGATGGAGATTCAGGGTTTTTTCCATTGGGGTTCTCTCTGCCATCCCATTAGGCCCTGCAGGTCCCCAAAGCTGCTGGTGGGAGGTGTTTGCACCCCTGCCATCAGAAAATTCCCCCTCCTTTGTTGTCTGTTGGATTTTACACCTCATTGTCCATCTTCTGCCATACCTACACACATTTTTTCATTGCTCCTCTCCCCCTTTTCTGCCGGCTCTCCTCAAAAATGCAACAGATTTGCAAAGAACAATATGCCACAGTGATTCTAATTTTGTTGCACTTGTAATTGAATTTGGAATATTTGCTGCCCTTAACTGTACAATCTACATCTTGTATGGTTAATTGTCTCTCCAAATCCCCTTCAAATCCCCAGTTCCAGGTGGTTTATCTGAAGTATTTGTCTGTAACCTTAATTCCTCTACCTAATTCCTGTTAGGTTCGGACACTTTCTCATCTTGTATGCACACAATCCCAACATCAGAGCAACGTTTCTCTCATTCTTCGTTTTTACACAATCTCCTGCTCTGGTGTAGCTGCTTAGAAATCATTATTCTTGATATATTCGCTGAAAAATCTAGGTTTTTTTCAGAAAATTGTGTTTATGGAGTTCAATATTCCGGTGGGATTTCTTGCTCAGAGCAATAAACCAAATAAATCACATGTTTTCAGCTTTAGTGATTCACGTCTCTCATACATGTTTTGTTTAGTTTCGAACTCCATTATGGGTATACCGCATTTCCACAGAGCTCTTTTCCTTCAGCTGAATTTTTTAATTTATCTATTTGTTTCTACAAATATAGGCTTCAGTATCTTCTCACTCAGCCAGTGCCATGAATCAGACCTTCATAACTGAAACATCTTCTTGATACCTCTGACATCCCCACCGAGACTTCCCCACTGCTGACAGGTGTCAGAGAATCGAGCACACGAGGGTGTGCGAGCTTCTTTCACTGATGCAAATGCAGCTTTAGCACCTGTCATTAAATTTAAATTAAAAACAATTCTTAGAAGTGGCCGCAACCCAAAGGAGGAATCTTGGCAGAGTAGAGCCCTTTTGAGATGGAAAGGTGGAGATTCTCTGAAACGGAGCCATATTTCAGTGTTTTATGCCTCTGTTATTAGGCGAGGCATTGACGAAGAGAATAATTTTATCTTCTACTAATGTCCCTTGCTGCTGACTTTACATCTTTAAGAAGCTGTAAACATTTAATAGACAGAAAAGGGAAACAACTCATTAAAAGGAATCTCACTGCACATAAGTGAGCACACAGCTCCTCTGGTGTGGTTAATAGGGTTATGTATTGCCATATCTGATTGTTTTACTGCGGTGGACAAGAACCAAGAGCAGAAGCCATGAAATTTCTGTGTAATTTGGCATTTAGCATTGATTTTCCTCAGCATTTCCTAGAACATCGGCAATCCCGTGCAGCTGACCCAGTGTAAAAACTCTGTCTTTCTTGGATCTGTATTTCATTTGTTTTTTCATTATTCATCAATGTGTCTCAGGCTGGAATGTTACTGTGTTCTTTTTAAATCAAGTACAGCATTGCTGTAAGGAGCTGATTCCTTCCCCTTTGTACTGGTAAACACTGACATGTTTCATGTAAAATCTGAATCAAAGCAGTTCAGTTCTTTGTCTCTTGAGAGCTTCTGAATGTTCCTAATTATAAATAGTCTCCCCAGAAAACATCAAGGAAGTTCAAAAAGGGATTCTTCATTGCTTCCGCAACAATCTTTTTCTCTTTCTCTCTTTCTCTTTCTCTTTCTCTTTCTCTTTCTCTTTCTCTTTCTCTTTCTCTTTCTCTTTCTTTCTCTTTCTCTTTCTCTTTCTCTCTCCCTCTCCCTCTCCCTCTCTCCCTCTCTTTTTCCTTCTCCTTTTTGCGAGGATTACAAAGATAAGTTAAGGCACTGTTTGAGAGTTTTGCTACCACTATGTGACATCAGAAACCTCAATTTCATTCTGTTACAACTTGCAAACATCTGACTTTCAAAGATATTTGAGCAACTTTTGAGAAATGTGCCTTTCCCTTTTCCTGGTGGAACTCCAAAGAAAAATTAAATGTTCATGGAGCTCACTTTCTAACAAAAACCTCCTTTCTCTGTGTTAGCCATACACTAGCTTTTGAAGGGTGTAATTAATCCTGGGAATCCAGGCTGCAGCTTGTTCATAATCGTTCTAGTGCAGCTGACTAAATCAAACACAGATATTTAAATTTTGGGATCTCAAACTAGTTTACAGTGCTGAGCAGTGACTCCTTGCGCCACAACACGTATGAAAATGCAATGTTTATGCATATTTTGATTCCCATCTGTTCTGGAACCCAGTTTCAGTGTTGGTAAGCCGGCTGGTATCTTTTATCTTCCTCACTCAAAGGCTCTTTCACGCACACCACACAGAGCCCCAGCCTCAGGCTCAACCGATAAAGCTTGCATGACAGAATCCTTAGGTAAGGCATGGAAAACATGACTGGTTAGAAATATTCCAGTATAGAAACATTTCCAGTATTCTGCAGATGTGGACGCTCCTCAGGAGTCCTCAGGCTTGGCACTTATTTTCTAATGAAAGAGCTATGGCACATAAACAGATTATAACACTATTATCCACTAATACCACGGTTCTAAAAGTAAGTTTTAATACATGAATAAAAGCTTAATTATTTCCTCGTGTATATATGCAAAATGTGCAATAAAATTAAAATGTGCCTGGGATACTGGGAAGAATATTTTTTTTATCTGATTGCACTTGCATTCCTTTTTCTAAAGCCTTTTTTTCTTGCAGGCACTGTTTACCAGCCAGCTCTCTGAGTGATAATCAGAGCTACTCAGGCTGCTTTATGGCTCTGATTTGCCAAACGAAAAGTCTTCTTTTCATTTATCACCAGTGAAGAGTTTTGTGCTATGTGCTGCTGCAATGTCTGGCAGATGTTTAAGTCACCATGACAGAGGAAACAAAAATATCTTTAGCAAAGAGTGAGTAAGGTGGATAAACTATAATCTAGATCAGTCTAACAAACTAATCCGCGTGTGACAGAGCTATATAGAAAATAATCCAGACTTGTTTTCCCCCAGGAAGAATTAAATTTTAAATAGGGTGGTACAAAATAATAAAGAAAGCCCAATACATAACTGTCTTTACTTTCTATGTCCAGAATCAATTTCAGCTCATATGAAGTCTTGCAAAAGAAAATTTTTATTTTGTGAATATGCGGTATAATATGTTTTCCACAAGACTGGAGTTTGAGTTCCCTTTGGTAGAAATAAACATGGGAATTATGTGATAGAATCAATTAGTTTTCTTTACATGACATCCAGTTTTGAACTGTTTTTGAAACAGAGCAAAAACCTAGGCAAGGGCATTTTATGATACAAGTATTTATTGTGACAGGTTAAATTAAGTAACAAGTTATGGTAGCGACTTTATATAAGTAAAACCATATGAGAGGCTGTTTTTTAAAATTGATGTTCTGATAAAGCCCAATTGAAAATTAATAGAGAGACTCATTATGCCTTTAGTAGGCTTTGGCTCAGTCTGTGATGTCACCCATCAACACTAAACTCTCTCAGGACATAAAATGGAACGGAATAAAATAGAATATTTCAATTTTAAGGGACCTGCAACCATCATCCAACTTCCTGACCACTTCATAACTGACAAAAAATCAAAGTATATTTTTAAGGGCATTGTTCAGATGTCTCTTAAACGCTGACAGCCATGATGTGGTCTGACACCCCAGGCTGAGCTCTGCCCTCCTGGCTGCCAGGGCTCGCTGCTAACTCAAATCAAATTTACCATCCGCCAGCATCCCCAGGTTCTTTTCTGCAGGGCTGATCTCCAGGCACTCCTCTCCCAGTTTATACTTTTGTCTGCTCTATTCTGGGTGCAGAATCTGGCATTTGCTCTTGTTAAATTTCACGTGGCCTGGTCAGGTTTCACCTTTGGAAATTGGTGGGAGATGCAGAGCTGAGAAATACATGAATCTAAAACTGACACCAGAAAAAAACATCCTCATTAAATTTTTCACCTATATCAAGAGAAAGAGAAGCACAGCAACAAAACATGTTTTCAGCTACAAAACAGATTTACCTCTCCTACTCAGTGAGGAATTCTGTTGAGCGTCAGGGATTGCTTCTCCTTTCTTTCTCCTGCTGATCGGATCAGAAGTGAAAATGAGAGTTGGTGGAGCTGCTCAATTCAGTTTCTTCAGTCCTGGCTGTGTGGCTTGAGTGCATTGTGAAGTCAGGTTATTCCTAAAGCAGCCATAAACAACTCTGAATCTGCTGCCTCGGGCAGACAAGCCCAAATAATTCAGTCTGATCCAATAGATTATACGTTCACCCCGTGCTAAGTTCTGAAATGGAGACTTCAAAAAAGAACAAAAGGATTCAAGTTTAGATAATGCCAAGTTGAAACCCAAGTTTAAATCTAAGTTTAAATCCCCTGGTTACAGAACATTTTTCATACAAAATATCTCATAATTCAAATAACAAAAGTGAATATTCTGTTTTAATTACTTATTTCTCTTATTTGATGTTCAGGATATGAAATATTCCAGCACAATTTAAATCAATATAGCATTAATCAGAATAAAGCACCCAAATAATTAGCAATAACAATAATTACAATAAAGCTGCCCTGGGAGAATTCTAATATTCTGCACTGGAGTATGTCCTTCAGGTTCACGGACTTCTAGATAAGATTTGAAAAAGAAATATGACCAAAGTATAAGAAAATACAGTGTTTGGATTAACATCTCCCATAGAAAATCACAATTTGTGGGAGAAAATAATAACAATTGCTATCTACTTGAGAAGAAGGCAGACTGTGAGTCAAGAGCAAATGGGTGTCCTTTTTCATCCGTTGCAATAACAAAGAAATTGAGTCTAAATTAGAGAAGCTTTTGGAATATAATGTGCTGCAGCTGCTACAGCCAGGAATATCAGACGGGAAGCTGGATCTTTTTGCTATTTAATCCTTCTCCTGCGGCCTGGCTCTGGGCAGCAGGTGGAAGGAGCCAAAAGCTGGTCTGGCATTTTGCAAGATGCCCATCCTGGTCGTGAGTGTGAGCAGTCAGTCCTGAAACGGGAATTCCAAGACGTTTCTACCTCAGGGAGAGAATTTCCTTCTCCACGTGTGTCTGAGCAGGTAAATCTCACAGATATTTCTGATGTGAATTCGGTGGACAAATCTCGATTCATTGGGATTCTCTGGCTGAAAACCAAAAGAACTGCCCAAAGAAACCAGACTGCAATACAGTAGGTGTATGATAAAATCAAACCCCCCTGAAAATAAGAATAATATACCTCTAAATATATATTTTAAATATAATTTTCCTGTTTATAGTCAGTCCCTCATGTCTACCTGTGCAGTGAGTAGGTAACAGCCTAGAGATTATTCAGAATTCCCTTCCTTTTTCTTATCACATCCCCAAACTGAGAGCTGAATTAGGTCAATGCCCACCTTTTAATGCAGAATATGAGTTATTCAATCAAAGGAAATCCTGCAGCTGTTTTGAAGAGGAATGGTGCCACACCACTCCAAGTTCCACGGCGCAGGCAATGCTTCCTAGAGGTAGTGCCTGCAAAGTGGAAAATAAAATCGGCCAAACCAATGCTCCAGCTGCTTTCTTGTAATTATGTTGCTTATTCCTTCACAGTTATTTAAGAAAAAAACTACACACTCAGGCATATTTCTTTTCCTACACTTTTCATTCCTAATTGTACTCTCTGGACCTGGTTATTAATTTGAAGAAAATTACAATTATCTGGCAAAGCAGGGATCCTGCAATTTCTTTAAAACTCAGTTTTATTAGAGAACAATAAAATCTAACAGATGGTCTTAAGGGGAAAGAAAAAAACAAAAACAAAAAAACAAAACAAAAAAACCAAACCAAAAACAACAAAAAATCCCAAACCAAAACCAAGCTGAGATAATTATTGCCAGCAGTGATACGTCTTCACCATTTCCATAGTTTGGATGAGCTGAGAGAAAAGAGATGGAGCTGTGCAAAAATACAAGCCACTCGTGGGAGGCCACGTGGCCCCTCGGCAAAGCAAACATCGGCATTGCTAAATTAACAATTTCCATGCTGCTGGCACGCCCGCTGGCTGGTGCTTTCCATTCAGTCAGAAGGAAAGTCAACAACTCTGAAATGCAGTTTTTTCTTTGACTTGTAATTTTCCTGCAGGGATTCGTTCATGCCAGCTCCTTATCTGTGTCTCCCTGTGGCTTTGAGGGGTTGGGAAACAGAGAGGACAAGAATACTCAGTCTGGGGCTGGCACCCTCCTTTGACAAACTGTTACCACCTGGAACAGGTCCAGACCCAATCCTTGGGAAATTTGGACATGGAATTGTCTTCAAAGTAAACGAAACTGTGAATGTAAGTCAGAATTTACACCTCAGTCCAAGATGTTCCTTTGAAAATGTTCTCCCCGTCTAAATGTACATAAATGTTAAATAAAACTCCACGCGCTTTCTGGAACGTCCCTTTCGCTGTCCATCACTAAGACTTCTCCTCTGATATTTTTCAGGCTGCATTGCACATGTGGGCACAAGCCTGATCCTCTCTCTGGGATTTTTTCACAGACATCAGAGATAGCAGCCGTAATTTCCTTTTGTTCCTCAGATTTGTAATTAACACTGTTAAAATAGGAGGAAAAAACCCCAATACTCCCCTCAGTTGCCCTGATAGTCTTGCTGAGAAAAGGTAAATTTATTTATTCCCTCAGTCTGTCTGGCATGAGGGTCAAAGAAGGGACAAAGGCAGGAGCAGAAACCGTCCCTGTTTTCCAGATCCCACGTCCTGATAATTCACACAAGGCTGGATGGATTTTATGTTTTTCTGTGGACAAATAGTCCAAGCCACCGGCTGTTCTTTATTTGGTTTGACTTCTATTACTATAAAAAAAATAATAAAAGGGTACGGTGGTATGATTTTAAAATATATTTATTGACACAGCATAGAAACAAATTAGGAGCTACATCTCTTCTCATGCCCACAGACATGGTAAATAATAAATATGAGCAACAATAACTGTCTATCTCTCCCTCAAACACCCACAAGAATGGAAGAGATTTTCTACTTGCTCTGAAAGTTGACAATTCTGGCTGTTTTCACATTTGTCAAGAATTAAAAAAAAAAAAATAGGCCCTACAGAGAATAGGTTTTGCAAAATAAAGTTCAGCAAGGTGCAAGGTGAAATTTAACTTCAGCTTTTTAGTTGTCATAATCAAATAATACTCATGCTCCTGGGCTTTTTCCTTGTAACCGTATGCGCATACAGCACCAGCTAATTTCTCACAGCTCCCGAGCTGTCAAATATCTGCCAATTGTTTGATTTTTACAGAGGATCTGTGTGCAGTATTCAGGTAGGCATGTGGGCACTCATCTCCTTTGCAAATCCAGCCAGATGTTCCAAAGGCTCAGAGCACTCCCAAAAAATACCTCCCGTTGTTGTTATACCTCACCTCAGCCATTGAACCGAAGCCCTCTGAAATAAAGGGAATATCTGTGACTAAAAGTGAACATTATGCACTGTACAGGAGAGAAAAAATATGGTTTAGGTGCTGAAATACTTCAGCTGAGAGTTTATATGAATTTTTTGTAGCTCTGGCTCAGGCGGTAAATCTAGGAAAAGATTGTCATCCAGTGTGAAGTGAATCAGACTCTGTGCTTCTTCATACTTAACACAAAATTAAGTTTAACTGACGTTTGAATATAAATTTAAACAATTCCAATGCCAAATTACCTGAAGCCAAGGGACACTGTTTTAATTTACACCCGGACCCTTTTTCAGCGCTCTGGCAGCATCAGGTGGGTGTGAATTATGTCCTCTTTAAAGCTGACAGGACACGCTAGAGCTCTGCAGAGTGGATGCAGAAAAGGTCTCAGAGGGTCAAGGAAGATAATTTTTCATAGATAAACTCCTTTTGAATATTCAATAGAACGTGGTCTCAGATCTGGGTGGTTTACAAGAGCCTGATTCTAACAGTTTAATTCATCTGCAGTGATGTGAGCTGTTTTGACCTTCTCAGTGAAAGGTATTAAGAATCTGTTTACACATTTTCCAAATGACACAGAAAGAGGCCTCCAAAAAAGCCTCTAATCTGGGGCAGAGAGGGGCAACGTCGATGGAGGAAAAACCCTACCTTGTTATCCAGCTCTTTGAAGTCATCAAGGGGTTTCAAATGCTAGAGGGTAAAGATGGGGCAAGGGGCAGGGTTGGGAGAACGGGATCAAAGGGGGAAATTAAAGCACTTCATCATGTAATCCTATAATTTATTAGATTAATAATATCAGCACACTGCAGCTCCCAGCTGCAATGCAACTGAAGCTGGCAAAGAGCAACAGTAGAGACCTTGTGTCATCCTAGAGTGCAGAGGAAGGAATTTTGGCAAGGAAAAGAGACAAACCTTATTGCAGAAAAGTTCAGAGCTATTAATCAGACAGAGCAAATGGACCTTGCTTACCGCAGGTTTGTCTGAGAGCATTTTATCTGATCTGCGAGGAAAGGGACCTGAAACAGGACTGGCAATGTTTCAAACCGTGGTGAAGAAACCTGATTTAGCAAAGCTGCATTTGTACCTCTAATCTGTGTATTTCTGTCTGAAGAATTATTTTATAACCTTTGTCAAGCTGCTGCTGAGCAACTTGGATTCCTTGGTCTTCTGCTGGCGAATTTTTGGAACTCTTGAGAATGGGTTTGCAAGGAAAGTTAGGCTGGTCCATGCAAGCAGTGGAAATGGAAAAGTTCTTGGAGTCTCAAAGGCCTGGGAAGTGTTTTCTGTTGCACAGCATCGTTAATTTAGCGAGCCGCTAGATCGTTTTCACTGTGCTGTTCCAATTTTACCTACATTTTTCTTATTCTTCCATGTGAGATTGAACCTGCATGCGCTGTTGTGCAACATCCAGATGTTCCAAGTTCTTGAAAAGAATAGGACCTCACTTTCAGTGTGTAAACCACAGTAGAAATACCCTCATTTGTACGATTAATCAAGGGCTTCTCTTTTGTTCTCCATGTTGTGTAGTTGTGACAGTGTCTGAGATGTTAATGCAATACAAAAGATTTTCTTTCTTTTCCTCTTGGCAAGAAATTATGTGATCAGGCCTTTTTTTTTTTTTTCACTTATATTAAACATTGCTGGAGTTAAGTAGCACTAAATTTATGCATAGAACAGTGAGCAGATTCAAAAATGAAATCTAATTTTTATTTTAGGATCCATGGGATCATGAGCACAGGTAGTTTTGTTACGTTAGAAATGTATACTCTTTCATTATCTATTAATATCTATTAATATCTATTAATGTGGAAATGAGAAGTGATTTTTCTAATTCATCCAAAATGCAAACAATATATTTTAATTATTAAGAATGTTACCTAATTTTCAGTATTCAATGTCAGTAACATTTAACTGAGGTTATAAATTCTTTATTTTTTGACTCTGTGGCTTGGGGGATACTCTAGCAAAAGAAGACAATCCAGATTTAATTTAAAAACAAAGCACGTGTTATTTGAAGATTCAAATAAACTTCAAATAGAAAATTCTATTCTGTTCTTTAGAAGTTCTTTAGAATGTTTTGGAGTCTTAGCCTGGCACACACTGACAGTGAGAAACATGCAAAATTAATGACATGAAAATAAGCAGCAAACATTTCAGGCAATAAGTTTAGAAAGCCTTAAAAATTGAAAACAGCAATAACATTTATCTGTGTTCTGCATGACACTCACCTTAGGGAAGTTATTAATACATTTAGTGTAGGTGGTGTGTTGAAAATTACTTGCAGAGTTACAGGGTAATATATTATATCCTTTGCCATAACTTCTCTTAAAATAAAGGAAAAATATTTTTAATACATTCATTTCTGTAGCACTTTGAGACACATACAGACTTTCTCCCTTTTCTAAAATATTACTTGCAACAAGTCACATTGATCAATGACTGCATTATCATTTCCCAACAAAGAAATAAAATATATCAGAAACGGAGCAAGCACCGCACCAAACAATCACATGAAGCAGTTTGGTTTTTTTACCACGTGGATCTTAGATGTGAAATGAAATGGAGAACATGAACAAACCCTTTCAGTGGTGATTTGTGTTAGGGAGGTCTTTTCCTGGTCACCCCTTGAGTTTTTTCTCTGTTGTTGTTGTTGTCATGTACAGGCTTGCTTTGGGAGCCAATTTTATTCTCCTCCCTCTTCCCCGTGACTCCTGATCTGTGCGCTAAAACTGCAGGAGTCAGAGTCAAAACCAAGTTTTTTGTCAGGAGAACTGCTCATTTCTAGTGAAATATTCTCCATCTCTGTCCCTGCACGTCGTCCTGCTGGATGTCCAAAGAAAATGAATTGGGTTTTGTTGGTTGCAAAAGGCTTCGTTGAGCCTGAAGAAAATAAATGCTGCAGGCTCCAAGTGCATTCCTCCCTCAATTCTCTGGACAAGTCAAAGATCTGAAGGCCGGGGTTCTAAAGACTGATGACAGCTAATTTACAATATATGAATTTTTCTCATCCTTCTTTCCTTTCTTTTCTCAGCCTCAGGCTTCTTTTCTTAAAAAAAAAAAAAAAAAAAGCCATAAGAATACATTTCTTTTTCTCTCCCAAAGGATAAATATACATGGTCTATGAAAACTGGAATATTTTAATGACACATTTCAAAAGACCAACCATTCCATAACAAGCTTTTAGCATCAGCTGAAAATGGGGCTTACTGAGGGAGACAATTGGAAGTCACTAGATATATCTTATTAATTAACAGCAGAACATCATTGTCAGCATCTCTGAATAATTTATCTACCCTGTTAACTATCTTGATCCTAAGATTTTTCTGGGTATTCATCCTCTGTGAGTGATTTCAGGAAGAATATTGATGATTTAATAGTGAAATCGATCACTTTTATAGCATTTGGCAGTGATTTTTAGCACCAACTCATAAAACTGGTGGGAAAGAGTGATGAATAAGGATTTGCAGATTTGAAGAGCTGCACAGATATTAACTAATCACTGCAACGTCACTGAGCCACTATGTTATTATGCTGAATAAATTATGGGAATATTAACATAGAGTGACTTTCCATATCTTGAAAATCAGAGCTCACAACTTCCTGCTTTTTTCCCCAGATCTGTCACAGATACCTTTTCTCTAAATTATTGTTCTGCCATTTTGCCCCTACTAAACCAACGCCCAGAAATCAGACCAAAAATATCATTAAGATAATATTCTCCATCACGGAGGTGCCTCACTCACTACTGCTTGTATTTTTATTTTTTACCTCCATTTTTTGTGTTTTTTCTTTCATGTGCCACTAATCATCAGTGATGAAAGAGAACCTCTGCTGATCCTTCCCAGTTAGGAGAGGATGCAGCAAAACTGAATTTTTCATGAATACTGCTGCACTCTGAGGCAAACACAGCTGCCCTGGAAGGAACTGGGCTGTCCAGCAGGGCTGGGGGAAATTCACAGATTTGGAAAGAACTGCCTGTCCAGCAGGGCTGAGGGAAATTCGCAAATTTGGAAGGGACTGGCCTGTCCAGCAGGGCTGGGGGAAATTCGCAAATTTGGAAGGAACTGGGCTGTCCAGCAGGACTGGGGGAAATTCACAAATTTGGAAGGAACTGGGCTGTCCAGCAGGACTGGGGGAAATACTAAAAAGGTATTTTGAGTTTCCTCAGACAGGGACAANGGGGAAATTCGCAAATTTGGAAGGAACTGGCCTGTCCAGCAGGGCTGGGGGAAATTCACAGATTTGGAAAGAACTGCCTGTCCAGCAGGGCTGAGGGAAATTCGCAAATTTGGAAGGGACTGGGCTGTCCAGCAGGACTGGGGGAAATACTAAAAAGGTATTTTGAGTTTCCTCAGACAGGGACAAATCAAGGCAGTAACTGCGTGCGATGGTTTGTCTTTGAAAGGCTCCCAGTCAAGGAAAAGATGGATACACAAATTAAAGGCTGAGCCATTGCCTCCTTAGGCTCCGTGGATAAATTTGCATTGATCTGGGATGTGACAGCCCTTGATTCCAGGAGCTTTCTTGGAAGGAGGCTCAATAACTCGAGGTGTTGAAAGATGGTGAGAGGGGATGGTTTAATTGGACACAAAGGAGATCATTGCTCATGCGAGACAATGGGTGTGAAACCACAAAGTGACCACTGCAAAGACCCCATTTATAAATTCTGAGAGCGAATCCCAGGAAAACTTTCAACTCGAATGGGGAACCAGTTCCTATGGAGCCATGAACCATTAGTTGTGATATTGGTTTGGTTTCCTAAAACGTATTCAAGGCTAGTTTAAGCCAGAGGATCATTTTAACCCAGGGCAACACTGCCCAAAATTGGTGGTGAAATGAAATGAAATGAAATTAAATTAAATTAAATTAAATTAAGTCAAACGTTTTCTCAATGTTCCACTGTCTTAAACCTCATTTTTTCTCTGTAGCTCTTCTCAGCTGAAGCTCTTTCCTGAGAGCCCAGGTGTGGTAAAGACGGGAGAAGAAGAGCTTTAGCTCAACAGGGAGCCAGAGAAACCCCACAGACAAAATATTTGTATATAAAATATACAGTCCTGGGATGAACAATACAGATTTTGATAGTGGGAGGTTTTAAAATAATAGAAAATTAATTAGGGAGGCCGCCTAATCCATCCCTTGCTTCACTTTCAATCTGGTTTATAATTGATAAGTGGAAACCAAAATGCATGAATATCTCAGATCACAGAATCTTTATGCAACTCATGCATTTTCTTTGTGCTTCTCCTGTTTTTGCAGCCATGGTTGCACTTTGGGAACTTTAAAGCCAAAGAAAAGATAGGAAGCATTGATGTCAAATGATTTAACATTTCATTTATTATAGCTATAAAATAAGATAAAAATTTAAATATGCCCATCCTGCTTGTTGTATCCTTGTTTTATCAGTGCACGGAAATGGAGATTTTATAGCTGTCATACCTCCCAGGGCTCTCACACACCACAAAATAAGTCTCTGCTGTTATTCTTATTAATTTCCTTCTGCATTTCAGGTAATTTAGTGTAGTTCTTAACATTTCCAGTCCTTTGGATGGCTGGGATGCTCAGAGGAACATGCTGATGGCAGTAGGTAGAAAATGAATGTGATGGGTGAAGCACAGAAAATGGGACGGTGTTCAGTGTTCCTCTGTCTCTCACAGTGATACCCATGACCAAGGTATTATCTTGGCAGCAGTCAATATCAGGGACCCAAAAAAGAAACAATCCAAAACAAGCCAAAAAAAAAAAAAAATCTAAAAAAAA
>VZTX01001312.1:8352-24445 GCA_013400915.1 Pardalotus punctatus | reverse complement strand
AAAAACTAAAAAAAAAAAAGTCCAAAGCCCCCTAAACAGACAAACAAAAAAAACCCCCAAACCCCACCAAAATCAAAAAAGAAGGGGAAAAAAAAAGAAAGATACCTAAAAAAGAGAAAAAATTATTAAAAAAATCAAGCATCATTAGATAGTGATGTTCTTTACTGTGAAATAGTGTGTCAGCTCCTGTTCTCATGGCCTATCAAATATATTCTAATAATCTGTCAGCTCTAATCAGAGGGAGGCAGCCAGCCTACCAAAATATTTTGTGCTTCATGCCATGACCAATCAGGGACTGCCATCTCTGTCACTTTATGATATATATTTTAAATAAAGCAGGATAAACTCAGTGCCTGGGGTGTGTCTGAAAGGTTTGGTTTTTATTATTTTTGTAATAATTTGGATTGGCTAATCAAAAGTTCTGCTTTGCTCCAGCGACCTGAGAAGCTTTAGTGAGATAAAAAAGCAAATGGGAACAAAAGGAATGATGAAGTGGCTTCTTAAAGAGTTTTGGGTTTTGTTTAGTTTTGTTTTTTCCCCAGAGTCAAAACTCATTTGCATGGTTAGGGTGATGTAACTCATTTCCACAGATCTCTTTCCTTACACTTTTTAGAAACGCACTACGCAGTAAGCATAAATCAAAAGTAATTTTGTTTAAAAGGTATGGTCCAAAGTTTTCACTTCATGAAAAATATTCCAATTTACGCTGACTATAAACTTGACATAGTGGCTATTTCATTTTAAAAATAATTTTAAAAAAAGGAAATATAAGAATAAAACCTGATTTTCTGGCCAGGATGATCGTACTTGTCCCTCGATGAATCAGCATCTTAGGGCCAGGATTCCTCAGGAATTTCTGGGAAGGCAGACTGAGGGCACTGGCTGATGTCCATTTTATCACCACTACCCCACACAGCTTTGGAAACGTTTGTCTTGGAAAAAATCAACCAAAGTTCAACCTCTGGACGTCCCAGCTATCCAAAGGGCTGGAAATGTTAATAACTAAACAAACTGACAGAAACCAGAACTGAAAATCTTGGCTGGATAAAGCAGGGCACAAAACAGGGGAAGGGAAAAGCATAAACAGCAGAAAATTTAATTTCACAGTGTTCTTCTTTGCAGACCTATCTACATCTCCTGAAGAATCATTTCCAAAATATTACAAGCTCTATCGTCTCCTTTCTTATTCTTGTTTCCACTTTAGATGGTTGTCTCCCGATTTTTCTCCCTCTCTTCATTCTAATCTTGAGTCACAGTATGAACTAAAAACGACTAAAGGAGAATCAGTCCATTGGGAAGGAAAAAACTTAATTTATGACAGTTAATGAAATTCGTTTCTTCCAGCTTTTCCTTCCACCCATAGATTACAAAGTACTCAAACATGTTAGTTTTATTTTTCACAAGCTTTGGGAAAACAATTCGAGTGAAAACTTCATTTAGGAATAGCTGACTCTAAATACCTGAGCAGAGAAATAAAAGCATACCCCCTCCAGATCAGTTATTTAGCCACAGAAATGTCATGGCATTATTCACCTTCCTGAGCTTCAGCATTTTCTTTCTTAAAAACATTCCAGCACAGTAGCTGTTCTCCTCTAAGAACTCCCTGAAGATTTTAAGCGTATTAAACTGATAACAGACTCGTCTCTATTTATAGTCAGATTCTTTTTATTTTTTTTTTTTTTTTCTTTTCTCCAACAAGTCTGTGGAAGGTTCAGGAGAAATGTCCATGATAAAATCCATTTTGGAAAAAAATATTAAATCACTCTGTCTCCTGTGGATAAAATGTCACTTTCTGAAGCTTTTCCTGAAGTCACCAGGAGATTTCACAAGCTGATCTGTGGGAATTTTTAGGCTCCAGGCCTTTGTTCTCAGCCTGGCCCCTGTGCCACCATCTTTTACTGGCCGTGATCGAGGTCAGGATGTTTTTATCTTATTTAGGCACATCAGTGAGCTCTCCTAACCTGCAGGGCCAGTCCTCGACTAGATAATGAACTTTCTGTCTGTGAAAGGTGTCTGAGGCTGCTGTTTGTCAATGGAGATTGAGGCAGATGAGCAGATGTTCCCCTAAATAGAATTGTAAGATTTTGGCTGGGTGCCTCAGCTATTCTTTTGCCACCTTGCTGAGCCAACCTTACAGAAAATCATTGGAGTATTGCTTGGAGTAGTTATAAAAATATGATTATTATTATTATTGTTATTATTATTATTGTTGTTGTTGTTGTTGTTGCTACCATCATAATCATCATCATATTATCTGTTACTAGAAATATTATTATAAATTATTATGAATTATTATGAAATATTATGAATTATTATTATTATTACTATTATTACTATTACTATTTTTACTGTTATTATTATTATTATCCTCATTCTCACCAGCTACAAAGGCATTTCTTTATGCTCTGCCTTGCCCTTCCAATGGTCCCCTGTGAATCCCGCTTTGGGTGTCAGGGAGCAGATTTTGGTATCACAGTTCTGAAGGAACTCTGGTCTACAAAAACTCCTGCACCTGCCACAGAAGTGACCTGAGCCTCACCTGAATTCAGGAAAAATGCTCATTTTTGTCACCAAATGTTCCTCAGATCCATCCCACTTCACAGAACCTGTGTTTAGCTGCATCATGAAAGTGGAATTATTTTATCCTCAATAAATACGGAAAATTTTTGTAGAAGATAATCCTCTAATCTGGCAAGAAATGAGCCCAGCTCCTGCTTGAAAATGGCACCTTCCATTTGACTCTGTACAGGAAATATTTCTTGGTGTTTTATCTGAGGCACCCTTAACCTGCTCGTTTTAAATACATGTTACAGACATTTCTGCTTATCAGCTTTTTCTCTTTGTGCAGGGCAAAGATCCCTTGCCTGCTTTTTCTGATCACTTGGGGGAGATCAGATTTTATCTTTCTAATCTTACACTGAACTTTTTATTTTACGTTTCCTCATATAACTCTAACATCTTTCTTTAAATAAACACGAAAACTTTGCCAACCTGAAGGCTACAGAGGCTAAAATTCCATCTCTCCCCAAGGATCTTACGAATTCTGGGTTGCAGAATTCCCTCTCACAGGATAGAATACGGGGACAGCTCACTGTCCTCAAAATCACACATGCTCTGTTTCTGTGACAGTCTGGTAAGCAGAAAACACCATTCACAAAGGGAAAAACAAGTAAATTACCATTTAGCACTGCATAGCTCTTCCATTCAGTAAATACTGATATGTTTGGAAACCATAAGCTTAATTCTATCTGATAAATTTTTAGAATTCTTTTGTAGTCTAAGAGCTTAACCCTCAATGGCCTCGTTTTCTTTGCAGCTTAGATGCTTTGGAAATATTTCTGGTTTTTGGAAGAATATAAGAATAATCTCTCCTTTTTTCCCTAGAATAAACTCAAAGCAAGATGAAAAAATTTTTTTCCCCTTTAATTCAGGCAGAGCATGTAAGATTTTAAAGTTAAAATTATTTTCAAAGACGAATCTTAGTCTCACATCATTTCAAAATATACTGATCTGTCTTCAAACTTGATATTAGTGGCATGAGGTGTGAGCATATAGATTTTCTCTCCTTCCTGAGTCTCTTCCTCTTAAACATGTCCTAATTACATTGGAGATGATCAGAAAATGTTTTTATGAAGGCTCATCAAGGATTGAGTTCCATGAGGCTGAGCATGGCTTGAACGTTGCTACAGCAGCTGAAGTGTTGGAAAATGTTCCAAAACTTCCCTTTCCATAGTGCCCATGCAAATACTTGGAAAAGAGTTATTAAAGTTTATTAAAATTATTATTAAAATTCCAGGGCAGGAGAACTGAGGGAGCCGGTGAGGAATTTCCATCCCCGCTTGGAGCTGAGTTCTCTGGGGTTGATCTTTCTGAAGCCAGAGTTATGTTTGCTGCTGGAGGATTTCAGCTCCTGGTGATCCTGCCTGTCAGGCTCGTGTGGTTGACTTGTCACCTTTGATAGCCCCAGAGTGGGGATTCCTGCAATAATTACACCAAGGTAATTATCTGGAGGCTGAATCACTGCAGATGACGCTGGGCTGGTGCGGCACAGACTCTTCTCTCCAGCAGCTCATTTATCTGAGATGAGTCAGGAGAGCAGTGATCTCATTCCTCGTACAAATACTATTCTGGGGTATGGTTTAGTCATGGAGATTTTTTAAATTTTTTTTTTTTGTTTCTCAGAAGGGTTGATATGAACAACAAAGTCATCATAGCAATAAATGTGGTTTAAATCAGGTCCGTGTCGTCTGAAGGAAAGCCTTGGAATGACCTCCAAGTTTTAGGAAAAGTATTCATGTCCTTAAAGCGTCACTCCCATGCAAGGAAGGCTCCCAGCTGATACTGTCAGCTTTGCTAAAGCTCAAAGAAGCAGTGGAGGGATTATTTTCTCTTTCTTGAATTCTTATCCACGTCCTGAAGTATTCCAATATTTGTACGTCCCTTTGGAGAGATCCAGATTCTCCTTGCTCTCTCCCACACTCCTTTTGGATCCCACTTTGCACTTCCAAACATAGGAAAACGAGAAATAAAGCAAAAATGTGAGAGGAAGAGTCAGATAAGAGCTTGGTGACGGCAATTTCCCACGCTTCTGGTGAATCCTCCGTGGCATCGGCAGTGAAACCAACTTGTGTGGTATTTTAAAAAAACTCTGTATTTTCCACTGCCAGGAGCAGCACTCTGAATAGACTTGGAGTATGATATAATGCACAAAAGGGATGATCTAGGCCATCATAGGTTCTATAATACAGATATTAATTTTTGGTCCAGCACAGCTCACTTTTGAAAGGTCTCAATCTAATCTGGGAGAAATTCCTGTGATTACTTGGTGCTTGGCCGTAGTGAGCATTCCCCCTATGTAATTTCCCTAGGGGAAATTGAGATGGAAATCAGCCATTCCTGGGCCTGGTTGTCAAAAAGCCAAAGGGGCTGTTTCCAGAAAGCTCCAGATTCAAATTTAGAGAGACAAAAAGCAGCACTTTTTAAAGATTTGGGGTTATTTTTGCTCTCAGCTATTTCTGATATATATGGCAGGCCCAAAACGAGCGACAAAGGCGTTGGGTTTGAAAGCTCTAGTGGGTAAAGTCTGGAAAAACCAAGCTCTGATGGCCAGTTTAGTTTGCTCTCCTGAAAACACACCCAGGGCAGCTGGAGACAGAATTATTACAAAACATCCTCTCCTTTGAATGGATAGCTCTGTAATCTTGACCCTTAATTTAGAGGCAGCAGAATAAAATGAGGTGTCAAGATCTCAAATTTAAGTTTCAAACCAGCTGTTGTTTCTGGCTTTAATTTGCTGGTATTCGTTCTGGCAGATACCAAAATCACCTGCTCTGCTTGTATCTCTTTCTTTCATTTTCTTTCGAGGTTCTTCTGCATTTCAGATCTTCATTAATTCGATTATTTATCAGTCATGTAAGTGCAGTCTGTCATGGTAGCAGGACTAAATACAGATTATTTTACTCGTCCCTGAAGTCCTGATCCCTACAGTTATTCAAAAAGCAGACATTCTGATTTCTTCTTTCAAAAAGCAGAAATTCTGCTGATTTCTTCAGCAGAAATCTGCTGTCTCTGACAAAATTTTCGCCCACCTTGTTTTTAAGCAGCTCAGAGCTTGTTCCCATATGTTTTACTCTTTTTTGCACACCTTGTTCTGTGTTGGCTTTGAAAACTGCAGTTCCTAGGATCGTTTCTCTGTTTGGCCTTAAATGAATTCTTTGGTGGAGCAGTGCTTTGCTGTGTGATCGTTCAGTGTTTTCTGAATTTCTGCTAGGTCCTCCATTTCACAGAAAAAGGGTTTCAAGATAAATATTAATTTACAGCATCACATTTTGCGTTTCAAGAGCTTGTTAAATATTTAAATAGAGTTGTACATGTTCCAAGAAGGTCGCAACTTACAAATGTAAGGACGATGACACAAACATTTTATCCGGTTAGAAAGACGTCAATTTAAATTTTATTTGCTTTATTCAGTCAGAATGGAAGGTTCTTAATAGTGTACAGGAGAGTGTGAAAATCCATTATATGTTGAGGAGCTCATGTTCTTTATTTGCTGCATGAAAACCATGGTTGAGACTTTTCTGAAATTCACGTAATTAAATAAGAAATACACTCAAGGAATTAACAGACTCTTGATCATAACTTTTTTGTTTCTTCGTGTTTTCTGGTTGTTGGGTTTTTTGGTTTTTTTGTTTGTTTTTGTTTTTTGTTTTGTTTTGTTTTGGGTTTTTTGTGTTTTTTTTGTTTGGTTGGTTTTTGAGTTTTTTTGTGGTTTTTGTTTGTTTTTGTGTTTTTGTGGTTTTTGTGTTTTGGGGTTTTTTGGTTTTTTTGGGGTTTTTGGGGTTTTTTGGGTTTTTTGGGTTTTTTGGGTTTTTTGGGTTTTTGGGTTTTTGGGTTTTTTGTTTTGTTGTTTTTGGTTTTGGTGGGGTTTTTTGTTTTGTTTTGTTGTTTTTTGTTTTGGCGGGATTTTTTGTTTGTTTCGTTTTGTGGTTTTGTTTTGTTTTTTGTTGTTCTTCTTCAGGGTTTTTTTGTTGTGGTTTATGGGGTTTTTTTGTGGTGACAATAGAGACTATTTTCTAAAAACCAAAATATTAGTCCTTTCACTTGGCCATTGCCATGTCTCAGGTATCTGTGGAGGAGCAGAGAATTTGTCTGCATTTCACCTCTCTTCAAAGGGGCTGTGAGAGATACAAAAATATCCGCCCCACTTAAATCTTTGCCACATCAAAACTAAATGTTATTCATCAATCAAGACTTAGAAATCTTGGTTACAATGAGTGGATAGACACAGCTTCACCCCGATTTATCCCATTTATCCAAACCTCTACCAAACTCAGGGAATCTCCATCCCTTTCGAGATTCCTGTCATCCCAGGTACACCAAATTTTCTTTACATGAGATACCTCATCCTTAAGAATCTTGAAGCAAATTGGCATTTTACTTTATTTCCACCCAAAGATCTATTTTAACCTAGCACACAGAGATATGGCCCAGAGCTAAGAGTCCTCGAGGTTACAACAACTCACAGCCTTGTTCTATAAATAAAACCAGAGGCAGGGCAAGGTAATTTATCTTTGCATTTGACAAGCGCTGGTATTTTGTAACTGGAAGAAGTTAAGGAAAACACCATTTGATTTGCATGATGAGCGACAGCGTGAGTGGGGATAACAAATTCATTTCAATAGAAGCGCTCTGAGCTCAACAATACATTCATTAAAAGAGCGGTTTCCTGATTAGACAGTGGAGAAAATCGCTTTTTCCCGTTTTGCCATCAGATCCACTTTACATAAGCACTAGCAGAGAGAGCAGGGCACGGTTTCTGTGGCTGCCACTTTTCCTGTGGCTGTGCAATGGCAGAGTGGCTTTTCAGGGCCACGGTGGAGCAGAAGGGGCTGCTGACACCAGATCTGTGCAGAAAACAAACCTGACTGATTTCACAGGCAGGAATAACGATTCGGGTCGGCTGGATTTTTCACCTTTTCAAATTACTTGACAGGGTAACTTGAACAGCAAGATCATGACTAAAATTGAAGTGAATATGAGAGGGCTGGAAAGAGGAGAATTTCACTGGGCTGCTGCCCTGGCAGCCACAACCTCAGGTGATTTTCTTGCAGGATCTCTCGTGAGGATTAATCTGCAGAGAGACCTCTGTGACTCCCAGGTTCCTCGCCCAAAACTGTAAGACCCCTCCCTTGAGCTGGAGATCACTTATTTAAGATGATGTGTGCTCAAGGCACGTGAATCCCACTTCAGTTGGATGGGATGAAGACAGTCTGCCCATCTTTTAATGTATTTTATTAAGAGCGAGAAAATACCGACATAATTCACCGTATTACTGAGATATCAGCATTTGTTTAAGCTGTTTAGAGGTGAATCGTGCAATAACCACATTTATATCACAAATGGAATAAAGTGACAAACCAATAGTGATAATGAGTGAATTAGCTTTCCTTGCACAGAAATGAGCTGTTTGTTTGGAAGGATGATCGAAGACTGAATGAGGCAACAAAGCGTGGAATGTGAGGGAGAAAATAAAGAGATCAGGGACAGACAGAGTTTTGTATAAAACCACCAAAGAAGGGAAGAGAATAGAAGGAAGAGAGAAATCATAGCAGCAAATAGAAAGGAAAAGAACCCAAGGGAATGTAGGTCCCAGAATTAAGGCCCTACAAAAGATCTTTTTTTTTTTAATTAAAACAAAAAAAAAAGGAAAGTAACACAGGATAAAATGCTGTTGGGGAAACCAAATTATATTATTGCCTCACCAAAAGAAAGAAAAAGATACAAAACAGAAATGAATAGAAAACATCAGGGAATGACAGAAAAATTGTAAGAAAGTCATAAGGAGCTGTCTGCACTTTTGTGTCTCCCATTTCTCATGGATGGCCATTATTTCTGAAGTTACCAAGGGCTGATCCCCATTGCCCAGGGTTTTCAGCACCCTTAGAGCACAGAGGGATTTTCAGTGGAGTGGCAGTGGAATAACATTACACAGTTATTTAAAAGGGCATGACATGAGCAATTACAGCTCCTTCATCTGATAGGAGTCATCAACAAAATAATGGAATGATCAGTAGGGGATCCTGATTGATAAAGAAATTACAGAGTTTACAGAAGAGAAGGTTCAAACTGACTGGATGTGCTTGGACAGCAAGATGAATTCAGACAGCAAAATCAAAATTGTTGATGTACACACTGAGGTAGAAGGAAAACTTTCACCTTGATATCTGATGGCTTCTTGATTAATCAATTAAAATAGCATGAAATCAACAGACTAGATTTTAAAAGAACCAAAAACTGCTTAAATAATAGTTCTAAAATATTCTTAGAAACAGAAATCTTGCTGAGCTGCTGTCTCTACTGTGACTCCATAGGGCCTGGCTCATGGCTGGGCACATTTAAAATATTCTCTCATATTTAAATAAATTAATCTTCTGTCATAACCTTGAAAGATTTTCTTAGCATGTCTAATTATAAAATCATACATGCCATAAAAGCAGGATACAAGAGATAACTGTAGAATAATAGATTTGATGTAGGAAACACTGATAAAAACTTGAGCTTTATGGTGAGGAATTACAGTTCCCAATGTAACAAGAGTGGTGAAAATGGTTACCATCATTTTGAAATATCAGAAAGTGATGAACAGAAGAATTTACGTTCTCTCTTGCAATCAGCACTGAAGTGCCTGCTGTTGGGGTGCCACCTCTTGTCATGACCTGTCCTTTAAAATGGGAGTTTTAGCAGCTTGAGAAGGTTCAGAAAAGATTGAGAAAAATAATGAGTTAGATGTGTGTCTTTAGAGTTTATTCTATTTAATCACAAAAACCACCAGCTATGGGTGAGTTGTTTACAATCTGTACACTTGGGGAAGAGATCAAAATTAGTAGCAGCTTGGGGTTTCTATCACTTTTAGCTTTTGTTTTGCTTCATCCAAAAACAAGGAATATTTTCTTCCTCTTCAGGGTAACAAGGAAGATTCAGGCAAGAGCAAAAATGGTATTTTTGACAGTAGAAGCATTCAGTCGCTGTAGCGGTGTATCCAGGCAGGTAATGCATCCTGTATCACTGAAAATGTATACAGGAATGTTTGATTTTTCCCTCCAAGAGATATTCTAGCGCAAAGACACCTAGTGGATGTGAAATGGGAATTAATAAACAGCAAGCCAACAGCCTGTGTTAGAAGGAGGGCAGATTTGCAGACTGTGACGTGGCCCTGACATCCACTAAACCCACATGAGCACGTACTCTGGAAAAACTTGACATTGCCACTAATGCCTTTCTAAAAAAACTGAAAATAACCTCAGATGTAATTACACTATGTAAGTGTAATTGCATGCTTACATAGGTTTGTGAGTGTGCAATACATGTATCATGCTATAGACCAAGAAAATGTAGCAAAAATACTATAGAAAAGAAATAATTTAAAATAAAAAAAAAATAAGGAGCAGTCTCCTTGTCCTTGTATCTCTCAAGTAATTTTAAATGTAAAAAAAAAAAGTTGTAAGGCAAAGATTTTTTTCACACCTGGGTGAGTAAAGAAGTATTTGATGAACTTCATGAGTGGTTTGGGATGGAGCATGGACAGGTTCCAGGAGTCCATGGATCTGTCAGACTTCCTTAAATATTAAACCTTATCTCACTTTGTTAGAGCCACATATGCTCGAAACCCAGGGTGAAACCAGCACACATATAAAATTTGAAACAGCAAATACTTCCTTTTAAAGGTCTGTAGGATAAAGAGACAATGCGAGCTTTTCCCAGAGAATTGAAAGCTATTTGTATCATTATTTAGGTGCTGCCAGTAGAGGTTGTTCACCTACAAAATCACTAAATTCAGAGAAGCCTTAACAAGTTCCTGCAGTCAGCAGAAGTTATAACCACATGTACTTCATCTTTTAATCTGCTAAGTGACAGCTGCTGCTAAGGTTTCGTGACATGTGATCCCAGGAGCGGGCGGAATTGCCTAACGGAGGAAGATATTTGCACTGATGTGATTTATCACCCACAAGTCCGGAGGGGATCTAACAAATCCAGCTCGTTCAGAAGTGAAATTCAGCTGTGGAGATGGGGAAGAGCAGCTCTCTCTCTCTCTGGCTCGTTAATGTTATGCAAAGGACACTCCACTAATGTCACAAAATGAATTTCACGAGTGCTTCGTTAGAGCTCCCACTCTGAGCAGTCGTTCCTCATTTATGTCCACTCACTGCTGTCTTCACAGGCAGATGGGCAGCAAGTTATTTCAGTGTGAAAAGACAAAAAGGAGCTCAGAAAAAGCCACATTTTCTCCTGGCTGGTGCATCAGGTGAGCTGCACTTCAGTTCGTGGCACAGCTCCCTTGATAGTGCTGGCTTGTAAACACATAAAAAGGCTGAAGGGAACAGTTGACTTGTGGCAGCCGGCAGAATTATTTTTTTTTAATTTTATTCTGCATTGAGTAAATTTTGAAAAAAATTAAAAGGAAAACTTCAGGTTCAATGCCATGAATTAGACCTGGAAACCAGATCCACAGCAGTCCCACTGAACGCCCCATTATCTCAGATATAAAACCAATTATTCTCCAAATCAAAGAACGTGAGATTATTTATTAAAACCTGACTGCTTCCCCAAAAGTGACTGAAGTCTTGTTTTGTCAGTCACTTGGAGGTGGGAGAATTGCAGGCCTTGGAAATGAATCACCAGAATTTGAGAACAGTCTGATTGGTAGAATGTTGGCAGTTCTGTCTCACATCTCTCACTCTTCGGTTTGATACTAGAAACATTATCTTCACACCGAGCAATCCTTTCCTGAGGACACTTTCATTGGAACTGTCACATTCCTACACAGGATTTTAATTGAATCAAATCAGCATTTTCTGACAAAAAGCAGTCTGGCAGGAAATGCTGACCCATTTTTACTGGGACTATTTATCTTAGGTTTGATATTAAATCTTTTTCTGTCAAGAGGAACCTTCTAGAAAATAAACTTCTAATGGAAATCAGGTGAATAATGAATCCTGCAAGCATTAAAGAAACCTATAAAGTCTATTGTCAAAAAGGGCCCCATGTTTCCATTATACTGCACTAAAACTATTTTCTACACAAGTAAAGACTGCTAAGCAAACAAATAATCACAAATTAACTTTAAAACTTTACTAGATTTGTCTGGAAGGTTTCTAATGACAAGTATTGCTTGTAAGCGCACTCATTTTTATATCTGATATAGTTTATATAGGTTAGTATAGATTTTAGTATAGATTATATAGTTCATCCCCTTACACCTGAGGAGCCTGGAGCCACAGAGCTCTTCTGTTCATGCCCTTCAGAAACCTTTCTAGGGAGCTGCTGTGAAGTGCCTGGCTTTTCAGATCTGAGCTTGATAGCACAGATAAGTAAATAAATAAATAAAATATTAAATGGTTAGGCTCCTCATTCTGGCATTGTATTTCTGTGCTATGTAGGAGCCACATTCCAGAATTTACTGCAGAACAGAAATGACAGTTTTCATACAACCTTTGAAAATACATCGTGGCCTTCACAGTGCTGGTGGTTCTGTGCAGATAATCAGTAAATACGTTTTTTGAGGTGCCTTTGCTCTCAATCACACCGCAGTTATGGCTTCAAATGAGCACTAAAAAAGGGAAAATTGCTGCTCATCATTCGTCCCCCTCTATGCAGATGCTTGTGCAGCCTCGAGACTCATATTGTAGGATTGGCTCTGCTGCCTAGTGAATTACTCAACGGAAAAAGGAAGAAATCTTCATATAAAACCCCAATTCTCCCACTGTTTCACTGTGTAAGCTTCAGCAGGCAACTTATTTCGTGTTTTCACTGTGCTGTCTGTTAAGCAGAGCTGACAGTACTTGCCTGTTTTAAAGACACGTGGTGAGGTTAATTAACTGTTGTTTGTGCAGTGTTTTGACAAAACAAAAATGCTTTTTGCAGCCTAATTGTTGTTACAAGAGTACGTTGAAACTTCTGCATAAAAACCGCTTTCACTGGAAAACACAGTTTTGTTGAAAGAAACGTTTTCCCTGGAAAGATGTTCCCTTTCTTCTGGAGGATGTAACAGAACAGAAGAATGTTCCTTCCCCACTCAAGTTAAAAAAGGGGAGAAATTCCGTGGTGTGGACTAAAAAACAAGTTTTCTCGCAGATCCCACCCTGGCCTGAAGCATTTACACGGACAAACATCAGAGCAGTCCAGGATGGGGAACGTGCCAGAGCAAAGCCGCAATTATTGTCATAAAAGGGATGCAAAATTAAAGTTTGCCTTCCTCAGCTCTGTGTGTGTCTTAAGACACGTGAAGAAATTGTTTTCTTTTTGTTCCAAAACCGTATTTGGAAGTCTGAGAAGCCCAAGTGAGGAAAACAGCAGGTCTTCAAATGGGTGGCAATTTGCTACAGGAATTCCCACTAATTTTTGATTTTATGATGTAGCAATAGCGGATCATTGGCTTGTCCCAGTGTGGAAATGGAACAGAAATCAAAGCAAGTTATAAATGGATTTTTCACTGATACAAAGTCTGCTAAAATTTTGCCTTTGGCAGCCTTGAGTGGCTAATAATAGAAATGAGCTACTTCTCTCATTTATTTTTCAAAACCTAGAGGCAAAAGTTGGATTCCCTTATGCTCCTCCTACCCTCACACTTTCTATTTTTATCTGCTTCAATGAGACTGGAGGGAAATTATAATTTTGAGTGTGACAGGACAACACTGCAAAGTCTTTTGACCAAAGAATACTTTGACTTCTGGTTAATCTTTTTAGTTTTTTTCTGACTTCACAAAGTCCTAATATAGATAAAAGACGTATGAGGGGTTAATATTTAATTTCACGTTTTGATTTTTTGTGAAAATTCTCACTGAAATATAAGTAAGAATAAGAAGAAAGTCAATTAAAGTCTTTAGAAATGTTTCCGTGCCTCCCAAACAGCTTTATCTCAGCTTTTCTGGCATATAAACTCCCAAATGAAAAAAGAATCTATTTTCAGGAGAGGTTTGCTCCCAGGCTATCTTCTCTATAACCAATACATTTTCAAGTGGATAAAGGCAACGAATCAATCACAGACATCTTTCCAGCAACCTTTATGGATTTAAAGGAATTCTTTCCCAGCAGCCTCCAAACTCCTCTGTTTCCTGAGTCAAACACGCAGGATCCTCTCTGGTTTTTCTCCCAGGCTATGACTGCTGAATTCTTTTTAAGATCCGTCCATCTCCCCCCGCTTTGTCTGCAGCTTTTGCAGTGACAATCCCCCAAAGAGAGCGTCCTGCTCTCACTGAGGTCTCTGCAGCACTGTCACTTTATTCGTTATTTTTCATTCGTGCAGCTCACAATGATGATTGCTTTCTCTACCACAGCGTTGTTTTGTTGACTCCAGGCTTCATTATAAGCCCTGTATTATTTTATTTTTTTTCTGTCCAAACAGACTTTCTTCATTTCTACTCATGCATTAGTACAGTTCTTTTTGTTGAATTTTATGCTAGTTTTAAACTAAGATCTCCAGCTAATTCTGAATTTAAGTTCCATCTTTGTTGGCTACTTTTCTGCTATTCGTGGGATTTCTGGAAGCAGGCAAGGGAAATCAGGCAGACAGGATCCAAAATGGTGAAGAAGAGAGATTTATTTACGAGAATTTCTTTTTATACACACTAATAAACTAGTAACCATTGACCAAAGAGAATCCACCTCCTAAGACCATTGGTCATGGCTTGTACAACATCTAACACAAAACACAGAGATTAAGAAAGTACAAGAAGTACAGTTTATCTATATTCTCCACGAGAGAAAAAAGAAAATTCTAGAACAGTGCAACTACACATCTTCCTGGGTGTAACAACCTCTTCCAACTTGCCACTCACCTCCAATTTTGGAATCACGACGTTTTTCTGGTCGTGCATCTTCATAAAAAGGTGAAATTCGGTTTTAAACGTGACCTTTGACTTGCAGAGATCAAGCCTTCCCAGGTGGTTGTAAAGCTCCTCTAATAGCTCTGACACTGAGAACAGTTTTCAAATTCTCTGTGTCCATCTGATCAGCCATGCCCTGTTCTCTAGAATATTGCCAGAAAAACAGCACTTTGACATTTCTTTTTTTTTTAAAGACTTCTACACTTTTTAAAGTAAAGCATTCTTCTATTATTTTTCATTATCTAATATATCTATTTGAGATTTTCTTGGGGCTTAATTTCTAGGAAGATTTTATAATTCAAGTTTAGGATAAAGGTAACATTTTTTGCAGCTTCTATTATCACTAACTCTGAGATCAAGCAGTTAAAAAACTAGGGTTTGAAAGAGATTTTAGGATAAATCTTGTTATTACTCAGAGTCTCAGAGGCTTTGCTTCCACTGGGTTTTAGAAATTGTCTCACAGTTGTATTTAAGACCTCTAAAAAATGGCTACAGGTAAATTATTTGTGGTGGACAGAGATAAGCCATATTAGAGCATAATTTTCAAACATCCCTTAGATTAGGAGTT
Source organism: Pardalotus punctatus (assembly GCA_013400915.1). Taxonomy (NCBI): domain Eukaryota; kingdom Metazoa; phylum Chordata; class Aves; order Passeriformes; family Pardalotidae; genus Pardalotus; species Pardalotus punctatus. Next base: position 9,496 of record VZTX01001312.1, on the reverse strand, counting down.
TATTCTTCCCTGCTCCTCACCTTTGCAGTCATCTGCATCTTTGCAAACTCAGAAATCTTTCACTTTCAGCTTGCACCCACTGAAACAAATCCTCCACTGGGGAATATGGATAATGCTTTATTAACTTTGTGGAAAAAAAACTCTGTTTCAAACTGGCTGAGGATGCCCATCCCATTTCCTTTAAGTTTTGAAAAATTACATCTAAATCCCTCCTGGACTGGGCTGGAACCCACCTGCACTAGTAGGTAATTTTATTGTACAATCTGTTTAGTTGTGAAAGCAAAATACTGAGTAATTTCTGATAATTGCTTCACACAAAAGGAGCAAAGAACCCTTCCTTTTCCAATTCTAATTGCAGCGTAGATCACCTGGTTTACTGCCTCTAGCTGAATCTCCTAATTACCAAAATGTTTTAATTATTATGTACTTTGGAGGTGAACATAATATTATGACAGCTGTTTCCAACACAATGAGCAGCAGCTGAACTGCAGAACCGCTCCCTGCACGGAGCAAATCCCGCAACGATTTTGGGTCTCTCATCATTCAGATCCATCCTTCATGTCATGACGACCTCAGGGGGTTTTTTGGGGGGGATTTTTCTTTTTTCCTCTCTGCCGACTGCTGTTCTTCAGTTCCAGGAGGCAGTTTCTGGATTTGCAGACAGGTATGGTCACCTTCACACAGTTAACTGCACTTGGGGAGTGCAGGGACATGAAGGAGGCTGAGATTTGGGATGCTGAAGGGAAAAGTGCTGCTGGTACCCGGTGTGGGTCTTGGTTATCTTGGAGAGCTGTGTGAACACCCACAGGCAGATAAGGGAAAGGTGTCTCTCTCAGGGCTGCAGTGGTGAGAACTGCTTTAAATATGGATTTTCGTGTTCAGAGGAACAGCTGTGGACACATCAGGTGGTTTATAGCTTATGAAAAATCACAAAGGACTGATCTACATCCCCTCGTGCCAAAATCTGCTCCATTGTGCAACTGCTTTTCCGGCTCCACTCCTGCAATTGCTGACTGCACCCATCCCTGTGTGTTTCCTTGGAAGTGCTGCTCAGGGTGGCTGACACATCTCTCACGGTCAGAGGGGCAGGAAAATGTGGGAGCTGCTGTTGTAGAGCTGTTCATGCTGTCAGGAAAATGAATCC
>VZTX01001311.1:633376-701378 GCA_013400915.1 Pardalotus punctatus | reverse complement strand
CTCCCTCTCCCTCTCCTCTCCTCCCTACAGAGACACTGTATGTTCTTTTAAGACAGTATTAACAGCAGCTAGTCCACTTTTATTATTTCAGACACTTCATCTTGACAAAGTTGAAGATGTTCATTCAAGATTCCAGGCTCTGACAGTGGATATAAACAGAAGCAATGCCCCCTATCTCTTGAGGCTTGCTAGTCGGCTCTTTGGAGAGAAGTCCTACAGCTTTCTGCCGGTACAGTGGTGCACACCACAATGGCGTGTGGTGGGACCTGGGGGGGAAATGCAGCTATTTGAGTATTTATGAAGTGGAACTATTTCCAGGCATATTTCTAAACATTACTGGGCAGCTGAAAAAAGTATTACATACTTGCCATGTGCATTTCTATAGCTGTGGGCATCTGTGCATCTCACCTGAATGGTTTTACACAGCAAACTCTATTCATTGCTTCTTCACTTCTACTGTTCTTGGGCCCAAGAGAAGAATTCTTTGTCTATGTTCTTAATTCACAGTAACTGACATTCCACTCTGGTGCAACCAGCTTTTTAGGTTGCAGTCAGTTCTGTTCCTGTTGCAATCAGCTTTTCAGGATTTTCATCAGAGTAATACTACATTACTTAAATGTTTTTGAAAACACAATTTATTTGGGAGGGGATATCCAATATGTTTTAACAACATGCCTCTTCACCAGTAAATTAGAACTTTGTGTGCACCTGGGTTGATATTTTTGTCCCTCTTCAGCTATTTTGGAGAGTTTTGTTTTATCCTAGCTGTGCTCAAGCCTGTTTCAAGAGAATGATAGGTAAATACTGCAACACTTGCAGTAAGCACCCCATCAGCTCTAGACATGGTTGGTGTACAATGAGGCTTACTCTAAGAGCGGGGGAAAAAACATGCCAACTGCAGAACCCCCTCAGGCAACACATTGTTAGAGCCCCACTTCAGAGCAGGTGACAATCTGAGTACGCCTCATCTACCTGATAATGAGATGTTTTCTTATCTGCATGCAGTGAAAGCTATTCTTATCATCCCAAAATCCAGGATTTCCTGACTAATACACGGAAATTGTATGGAGCTGATTTGGGTACAGTTGATTTTCTTCAGGCTTGTGATAAAGCCAGGAAAGAAATTAACCAGTGGGTCGAGGAGAAAACTGAAGGTAAACTACTGTTTCGTTAATAACTGACAGTGTTTCATATCTTGGGAGCAGGAATGGGCTTTATTCTCTGCTGTCTTTAGAACAGTTTAATTCTGCCCTGGGATATTAATTTGATGCATGGACAGAACCAGAAATTATTAAAGCAAGACATTTAAACAGTTCCATAAGTCCTGGGAGTTTTCCATTTTGTTTTTGTGTTCAGGCTGTGGGTGCAGGAGAGATGCCTAAACACAGAGTTTTACTCATGAGCTGGAGAATTAATTTCAGTCAGTCCTGGTCCATATTGTATACATATTTCTAAATTTAATACTCCTTAATTCTCTAGTTCTTGTATGATGAGTATGATCATTCACGTGACAATTCAAAATAACAATATTACATTTTCATCAAATCACTGTATATCAAAAGTTATAGTAGTGTGTACTATTAAAAAGTATGGTGAAGTAGAGAGACAGGTACTGAAATACATGTTATTACAGGAATGGATCAGTTTTATATTTGTAGTATTTCTATGGCATCAGTTTCTCTATGTATGTTTTATATGCAATTAACTTACAATGATATTTTGTTGTGACTTTTTTTTTCTTGCCACCTCTGAAGGCAAAATCCCCAATCTGCTGCCTGAAGATTCAGTTGATAGCATGACCAAGCTGGTACTGGTGAATGCTATTTATTTCAAAGCGAACTGGGCAGAGAAATTTCAAGAAGCTGACACCACTGATGCACCATTTAGGTTAAATAAGGTAATACAAATGTGTCTGAGGTCAAATAATACAGGTGATAAAGTGAACCTTTGCTTACAGATAAAATAATTAAGAAATACAAAGTGATTCATAAATATTTTGATTTTTTTAACGGATTTTAGTATTTTTCTGTATTCAGCAAGCTATTTGTTGTCTTGCTTACTGGAATAGTATCAGAGGCAGTTCTCACCTATGCATTAGGGCCTAGTAGAGTTTCTGTCTGCAGCCGATCAGCAGCTATGAACTGTGTCTGTCTGATTCTAGGTAAGCAGTATTAAAATGACAAGATATTTTGATTAAGCCCTATCTTTTTGTTCTCTATTCTGCTTATGTTAACAGCTTTACAAGTTACTGTATGCAGTCATCTGCTTTATGATAAACAGAGCTGATCTTTGTTGACTTAACATGGTCACTTTTCAGTGTAGAGCAATACAAAGGTACAGCAATTGGAAGAAATTTTTTCAGTTTCTGTGAGTACTGTGCTATAGAAGCTAAAGGAGAACCAAATGTAATCCAAACTCATTATTTCTTCAGATGAAACCGTTACTAAATGGGCAGTCAGGAGCCTGACAAAAGGTAGTTTTATAATCATCTGATATAATGGAGGGGAAGTGTTTGCAAAAATGCAATTTTAACTGACTTTTTTCCTATCAGTTCTTTAAATTAGTATTTCCCTAACTGTTACTTTTGGTGCTTTTTATCCATCCAGAATGAAAGAAGGACAGTGAAAATGATGTATCAGAAAAATAAATTTAATTTTGGATACATCCCCGAAGAGAAGATCCGTGTTTTAGAGCTGCCTTATGATGGAAGAGAACTTAGTATGATCATCCTGTTACCTGATGACATTGAAGATGACTCCACTGGACTGCAGAAGGTGACCCATCTAAGTTAATGCAGTTGTTCAATGTTCTTAAATTCAGCCATTCAAAACTAAACCTTTAATGAACCCATGTTCTCAGAGCACCATTATCTATCAAGTGTATTTTTAGGCAACTCTGTACTAGTACAGCAATAAAGAATAAATGGAGGTACTGCATCAGGAAGAGGTGTTCTGATTTTCTAGCTTGTGTCCTCTGGCTTGCTGAACTGAACCATGATGGAGACTGAAAACAGAGTTAACTGTTAGAATTAACTTGCCTTGATTTTTTGTTTTACATGACAGAACCCGTCTTTCAGTAGCTTTGAAAGTCTTTATTTTCTTAACCATGAAGTAGTGAGACTGTTTTCCATTAAATGACCAGGTTCTTTGAGCTCTCTGATTATGATTTTTATTACTTGTTTTTAATTAGGTAATTCCATTTAAGTAGGTTAAATAAAGGGTTGCTATCAGTGCATATTTTTCCCTTCTGTACATTGCAGCAAGAAGCAAATGTCTGCATTAATTTGTAAAGTAAAAACTGCACTGACCCCACTTAATTTTAATAATATTTTTTGGATCTGGATTTAGCTATCAAAGATATGGGTATGTTCACTTTTGTATAGCTGCTTTACCATTGTATAATGTTCTATAAATAAAGCCTCATAAATGTTACTGGAAGTGAAATACTAGTGATAAGTAATAATCTCTGTCTTTTTAATTCTAGGTGGAAAAGCAGCTTACCTTAGAGAAGCTCCAAGAATGGACACATCCAGAGCACCTGTATTCTGCTGATGTTCAGGTCCATTTGCCAAAGTTTAAGCTGGAAGAAAGCTATGACCTTAAATCAGATTTATCTGCTATGGGCTTGTTGGATCTATTTTCCAGTGGCAGGGCTAACTTGTTGGGAATGTCAGGGGCACGCAACCTCTTTGTCTCTGCAATTGTCCACAAGGCTTTTGTGGAAGTGAACGAGGAAGGCACTGAAGCTGCAGCTGCCACTGCAGCTGGCATTGCTCTACTCTGCATGCCCATTGTAGAGGAGTTCAATGCAGACCATCCTTTCCTTTTCTTTATTCGCCACAACCCAACACAAAGCATACTTTTCTTGGGCAGATATGCTTCCCCATAAAAGAAAACCTAGCATTTGCAGTAGTTCCTGCTGTTGTTAATGAAAGCCTTGCTCCTGAATGAGTTAATCCCCCTGTCTTCAGTTCCTAGTAATTTGACTGAGATTCTGCCTTTCTCATTATAACAATTCCAGAGAAACTGAGTAGTAATTTATTTTTCTTTCTGAAGATTGACATCATCTTTAATTAAACAAGGAAAATCTTGACTGTAGGCACAAGAAATCTTTTGAAATTGGAGTAGAAATAGAAATACTCTTGGAAGTTACGGGAGTCTCTTAAAGCACAGGATCATCCTTTATGCATCCTCATGTAAGTTTTTCTGTGTCAACAGCCCCCCATTGTAATAACCAGTCACTCCTTAATAATCCAGTCACTCCTTATGCATATGTACTAAGTTGTTCTTGCAAAGCTATTCCTCCCCTAAAAATCTTGCTTTACAAAAATACTTCAATAAAATCATTCTAGGCACCAAAAGGCATGTCTCGAACAGCTGAGTTTACCCAGTTCCGTCATGAAATAGAAGGTCAGATAACATTTGTTTAGAGACATCTATTAATAGAGAAAGGATTAAGCTATTTAAACAAAAGTAACCCCTTGCAGTCATTAGCCAGAAAAATTGCAATACACTTCTTGAATGAGGAGGAGAAAAAATGAGTGAGTCACTTCAGGTGATGTGTTTAAAGACCATTAAAAAAATTTACAGACTGGTGCCATTTTAATTATTGAAAACATGAAAATGTTTCAGGGATTAGAGGTTTTAGGTGCCTTTTTGAAAGTTCAGAAGCTGTCAATATGACATTAGATTCTGGCCAGAACCTATGTCATCTCCAAAAGATACTTCAGCTTCCCAGAGGATTACTGGGTATAATCTGCAAGAACTATCTAAGGTTTCTCTTTTTGTACAAGGATTCTGCATTTACTGAGCTGACTTTCACTACCTCTTTATACACAAACCTCTGGTACTGTACCACAGCCTCATTCCTGAGAGCCAATATAAATACATACTGTCGTGTTCTGTGGTTATTTTTGGAGGTTATTTTCTTGTATCCTGGGTACTGTAACATTTACCTGTACAACCTCAGCTCTAAATGGGGCATAATAATGTATATAATTGCAAACTGTATTTTAATCTTGTCTTTAAGCAACAATTAAAAGTATTTTTCTCAAACTTTTGTTCAACATGGCAATTTTTTTGCATGCAATTTAGTATTTCAGAGTACCAAAATAACAGCCTGAAGACTGGCTCCAAGGGAAACCACTGGCGCAGCAGGTGCAAGCAGCTGTCTGAAGTCATTCAGAGTAGGTGAAAATACTGGAGACCAAATAACCCAATAGAAGAGATGATTGCATGAACCAGCAGCTTCCCCTGGAAGTGGGAGCTGAGCTGCTTGTCCCCACAGGGAACAGGGGGAGTCATGGTTTTATGAAATGGCACAAGCACTTGGTCTGCAATACCTGGTTGCAAAGGCTCTGGTAGGTTTGCAAAGGAGAGCGTGTATTGCAGCCTGAAGGTGTGAATGCAATCCTTTCTGCACCGAGTGCTTAGAAAACCCAACGTCTTCCAAACAAAAAGTACTAGCACAAAACCCATGCATAATTTTGGAACACTTTGATGTTGTGTTAGTTCTGGGTTGCTGGGCTTTTTCATGGGTAGTTTAGCAAAAAAATCTGCTGCCGCCACAGACGGGGTTTGCCAAAGCAAGGCTCAAAAACTCTATTTTAATTGCATCCTTATCTTTATTTGCACAAACTCACTCAATGCACGCAAGATACATGACTGAAGGATTTTAGGGCAGCAATTACCAGGAAATCAGAAGAAAGATAAAAAAACCTTGTGTAATTGTACAAATCAGCCTAGCTTTATGAGAAGACTGATGTCTGTCTGAATTTATTGTGTTGGTATCAGCATTCAGTAACTGAACTGCTTGATTTTCTACAGACAGGATGCACAAAACAAAATCTCAGCAATAAGAATCTCAATAAAATCAGCTTCACATTCAACCATTTAAAAAACCCAGCAAGCCTACTGGCAAATATTCCCCTCCCAAAATTCATGTTCCACAGTGAGATGGTCATGTTTTCCCTTAATACTCTGTGTTTTTTTCCCTGTGCTCTTGTCAGAACAAGTGACTGACAAGGCAAGTGCTGACTCCAACAGAGAAAACTGGTATGCCATCTGTATTCACATTTCTAAAAAATAATGTTATATGCTGCTTCAATTACCTCTCGAGAAGGATTTTGTTTGTAGAATTACTGAATGAACACAGGCCTCACTGAGTCCAAAGCAGGGTAATTTTGGTTATGAGATACTTTACCTGAGGAAAAAGGTAGAAAATGTAATTTTAATGAGTTAAAGATATAACACACAAGATGAGAGTCTGTCACATCAGAAGTCTCAATATAAAACTAGAAGCTTAGCCTTAGTCTTAGCTAAGTAGCAGTCATAAATCCATACCCAACACATAAAAAAGTACTGCATACAAAATCTTTGGTTTATATTAATGCTGAGGAATGTAACATTAAAAAATCAGCCTGACTGCATTTTAACTTCCCAGGAGGGAAATGGTAAGTTCTTGAGCACCTTGACTACTTGAAGACCTAGTTCAAAACCAATTTATAACAGGTTGCTGGTTTGGAAGACAACACGTGGAAATTCTTCCAGTGGAATAGGGGATCACAATAGCTGGATTTCACCCTCCATTTTGGCCTCTCCTAAGCAGACCAGGCTTTATTACAAGACAAAACTCTGAGAAATATTTGCTCACTGTGCTATGATGAGTAATACAGACTTTGTACAGCTGCTAACAGACTTCTTAGGAAAGCCCTTTGGTTTTGGTAATTTAAACAGAAAAACCACTGCCACCCACGACCAATTGTCTGCTTTTTGTCTGATTCATGCAGCTGAAATTGCTCATCCTAGGAAGTACATACCATAGTGTGGATAAGGAGGACAGTTATCTCTGGGTTTTATATCACCTTATACTAGAGATAAATTTACACAGATGAGTTAACTCAGAGCACGTTTAGTTACATTTTTGTTGTTAAATGTTTGTACATGTCTATATATGACCAAAATCCTCCTAAAGTACATAAACCTGATCAAGTCTTGGAGATGGATGTTTGTCTTGATTTAGTATGGTTTATTACAGAAATAAGACCAGTCCAGCTCTCTTGCACCTATTGAAATAAAAAGGTACAACTGAAATCAAAACCTCGCTTTTGGTTTGGGTTTTATTTTTTTAAAGTTTTGTTTGTGGGGTTTTTACTTGTTGGTTTCTGGTTTTGGTTTTTATTTTTTCTTTTTCTGTAGTGAACTAGTGCTAGTTCTGTCATATTATCTTGTGGTACCATCTAAATGCATGTTGTTAGTTGTATTCATTAAGAGGCCTACGCAATCCCAGCCTACTTAGTAACAATAAAAGACAAAAACCACAGCCAAAATCCTGGAGAGCGCAGCCTGTCTGGAAACATGCTGAACATGCAGAGTGGCTGCTGGCAATTCAGATAATGAACTCATCACAGCAGCCAGAAAATGTATCTTCAGGATAGATGGGAATTCAAACAATCAGCTTGTATAAACACTTTTATTTTTAAGTAATTTCATTGAAAATGCTAGGCAGTCATTTTGGCCAAGAGCTTTTCTCTCAACATAACAGAAAATACTCACAAAAAAGGGAAAAAAATGCAGTCCAGAGGTTAAACTGAGGGTTTAAACTCTATGAGCATGGAAAACAGGACAAGAAAAATAAAATACAAGCAATGATTTCACATAAATATTTAGTATAAAAGCCCAGAGAACTCCTTGCCATCTGTATTATCCAAATTTTTATCTGTGAGAGTCAAACAAGCTAAATGATGGAAACAATATTAATTAGGCAATTTTCTAAAAAAACCCTGCAACAGAACTCATTTGGGGCATTATTTAATTGGTATTTCTGTTGTGGCGATCCATATCTTTGACAAAGGCATGTTACTACTGGGAGAAAAAACTTACATCAGTACAATTGGTTTCTCAAGGTATTGAATTCCCCAACACGGGCTAGAGCATGGCCTTTCTCATGATCTGTGTTATTTCTTAGTGGGACAACTTACAGAAGAGAAAAAAAGATCATGGCATGGCGGATTTTGATGGTGTTCCTTACAGTGGAAGCAACTGTTGCCTGACAGGATCATCCCAAATTTTCTAGTGCCACTGCAGTATTTGTTACTTCCTTAAAGCTCTATACTCTGAAGATAAATAAGTACACCACTCTACCAGCATGCAATTCATAACCATTCTTGCTCTTCAGTGAGCTTCTTAGGGTAAACCCCAGGTAGTCAAAAGCCAGAAAACAAAGAAATGTGCTTTTTGATTTCATTCTTTCATCTTGTGCTTTTGATGCAGTTTCATTAGGAGATTGGCTTCTGCTTGTTGAAAGCAGCACTGCCAATCCTGTGTGGAAACTGCATACATCATCCTGAGAGGAAACGGATGTTTTTGCCTTGGGTCTGTTTTGGAGGGATGGGAGATGGCACAGGGTGAAATGTCCATCTGTGAGTGCATCTGGTCCTGATGGACTTTTTAATGGAGCATGGAGTTCCTCAAACAGTGGAGATGACCCTCTTTAAGGGAATAAAAAAGAGATGCACATCAGCAGCAGGGAGAGAGCAGGAAGCAGCCACTCTGCTTCCAGCGCTGCTAATTACCACAGGGAGGAAGGGAAAAGGCAAATAACACTTTGCTTGGAGAGGAGCCGTGAGGCACAATGGCTTTGAAACATTAACTTGTTGTTATCAGTACTTTGGTAGATACCATTAGACAGCACTGGCTGATGGATCCAACCTGAGAGGCATGATCGCTGCCTCCACCGGAAGCTGAGGAATGAAGAATCACCTCTGAACCCTGTGCTGCCCTCTGAAGGTGAGCACACGCTGCTCAGATTTACTCCAACTCTGGAAGAGACCACACCTTGCCTTATTCCTCCAAATGCTTTTTAGAGGACCATCAGGATAAAAATACTAATCTAATTAGTTACCGTCCCTTAATTCATGCAACAACAAAGTTCCAATCAAACAACAACAAAAAAGTGAATTGCGTTAAAAAGAAAAGTATGGAAATTTACATATTGATAGCTTGTTGAAATACTTGAAATACTTGCTCGTCTTCAGAACGACACTTTGCTCAAAGTATTAAAAAACTAATCTTGAGATAGAACATAGAAATGTTTAAAGAATATGACTCAAACCCTCTAACAGTAAACAGCCATACAAAAGGTTTCATTTCTGAAACATTTCTGTTACACCATGATCTTTGGCTAGAGTCCTACATCGTGCAAAATTTCATATGAAGGGAGTCTCACAACAAAATTAATCTCCAATACAAATCACAAAGTTTTGGAGGTTGTATATCCAAACCTTTTCCTCAAGGCCAAGGGTCAGTCAGCAATCTTTCTCTTGAAAATCAAGAGCAATAAGCTGAATAAAGTTGGCTTCTGGACTTGGCACTGCATCCTCAGCCCACAGAAGACCTCCTGGCTTGTGAACATTGCTCTGAACAAACTCCAGATGTGTGGCTGTGGCAACCCCTCTGATCTAAGCCCACACAGCACCAAATACCTCTGCTGTCAAGAAATACCCACCTGCAATTGGTGTGCTCCAGACAGCTGACCAGCAGGTGGCTGGGTCAGATCACAGCTGGAGAGAGGAGCAAAGAGCTCGGTATTGCTCCAAGGGCCATTTTCATCACTATTCTACTTAAAAAACGAACTAAACTTGGTCTGGAAAATAAGGGATAATAAAATTAAAGCGATATCAAACTTTCAAAACCACACTGCTGACACAGGAGTATTTAAACAAATGCATACACACCATTTTTAACAGCTTTATTGGTTTAATAACTGTTGTACAAAATTGGTCTCTGGAATGTCATTAAGAGCAAAAATTACTCTGTAATTATATTTTGTTTACAGTATTTTAGCAGAGGGGGTACATTTACTATTTTTCTGGGAAATAACATTCTTGAAATCTGAAATAGACCCCGATTTTAAAAAGCAGCTTAAGTCTCTTGTTTTTTTCTCTGGTTCACATAAACCAGTGACAGCATTATATAGATGAAGCTTGTTCTTGCATTTCTACACTGCCTAATTGAATTCTTTACAATATACCTTCAGAACAACAGCAGTAAAAGCAGAAGGATAAAAAAGTGTCTGGAAGGCTTAGTGGTGTAATCCTTTCAGCCACAGTAACAGATGCCTGATACTGTAAGGGCATTTCTATCCCAGTAAAAATGTACGAGTCATAACATCAAACCCATGTAAGCACAGAGGTCAGGTTTCTCGTTCCTTGAAGAAATCTGTTCCTTTCAACTCTTCTGGTAGATAGTCCTGCTCCACAGGTTCCTTGTACATGGGGTTGTATTTGTAGCCTTTTCCATAGCCCAAGTTCTTCATGAGCCTTGTTGGGGCATTTCTCAGGTGCAGAGGAACAGGTGGCAGCGGTCCCATGTGCATCCTCAGGCATTCTTTGACATTGCCATATGCCCTGTACACCTCTATAGACTTTGGGGCTCTGGCAAAGTACACTACACACTGTGCTAGAATCACCTGCAAACAAGCAGAGGGAAAATGTTAAATGACTTCTTTTCAGCTCTTTGGGAAAAGGTCTGCTAGGTTGTTTGTATAGCATGGCAGGGATCATGTTTTTAAACTGACCTCTGCCTGCTACTATAATATGAACACTATTATTTAACAACACAGCTCCATGATTTTCACTTCTAGAAAATAAAAGCTGCTTTATTTATAATAGAAAAAATGGACAGAGAAAAATTATATATGTTCACATATCACATTTTAACACAGTAACTCCTATTTTAAACTATAACATCTATTTTAAGAGCTATGATGCTCTCTTGTCAAAGAAAGGGCATGCGGAATGAACAAGAAACTAAGTTTGCCCTGTCCTCCCAGTCTGTTTCTTTTTATAGTTACAGATAGGTTTTACAGATTGCTGGACTTTCAAATCAGTGAATTAATGAAGCCTTTACCTCACATTCTGGCATTCCAATGAAGTGACAGCCTTGATAAGCAGCAACTGCTTGTGTTAAAGCCAGAGGATCTGCCAGTCCTACAGAAAGGAATCAAATAAAAGCAGGCTAGAGTCAATTTACTTTACTTGATGTCTTTTATTTTTATTTTTTTTTTTAATTTTATTCTTTCCTCTCCTGTAAGGGATCCATGCACATTTCAGAGTTGCTTTCTCAGATACTGGAAATTCTGGTACAATACCACACCATACATAAGATACATTCCCTCCATCCACAAGCCTTCCTTCTTCTGTACTTCTCCTCCCCAGAAAAAAAAAAGGTCTAAGTCATGGGTTTGATTTACAGACTGAATCTGCTGCCACACAGTGGCAGCTTGAGCAGTAGCTGACCACATATGATTTCCTACTTTTTGAAATTGATAAAGAAATGGGGAAATATTGCTATACAGACATAGCTTCCTCAGATCTTCTAACTCTTCACCCACCACATATGTGCTAAAACTGTTACTGGATCTGCCACTCTGGCTAAGTCAATCAAGATGCCTTATAACTAGGGAGCCAGCTATCAAATCTGAGGTTTGCAGGTCAGGGAAGGCATTCATGCGCCAGACTCCTTAGAAAATCACACATCCCTGAAATACATACTCTCTGTGGTACAAGTTTACTGGTGACCTACAACCAGCACGGTTTAAACGAATCCGTATTAATACAAACCAAACATGACCTCAGAAACATCTGTCTTTCCTGAAATAGGTAACCATCACAATGACACCTCACATAGGTCTCTGCCTGCATATACAACATTTTTGTTGCATGCGGAGCATTTCAGTATTTTGTACCTTTTTGCATATAACTGTTTTGCATTTGGTTTTTTTTCAAAAGCCAGCTTTCAGAAACCAGAGAAGCCAGGCAGATCTGCATTCACTGTAATATTCCAATGTGAAATACTGTAAATACTGACCTATATCTTCACTTGCAAACCTCACCAGCCTCCTTGCCACATAGAGTGGATCCTCACCGCCCTCAAGCATTCGAGCAAGCCAGTACAGGGAGGCGTTTTCATCTGAGCCTCTCATAGACTTGTGCAGGGCAGAGATGCAGTTGTAATGTTCTTCTCCTATTCAGGATGGGGGAGAAGCAATACATAAAGCTGTTAGGAGGAAATTAAGTGAAATGCATTTAAGAGAACATAATGTATTTTACTAGATCACATCAGTAAACATAAGCTGCCTTTTCAAGTTCTTTTTATGTGTATGTGGTTACAGCATTCACTAATGTTTTCAGTGCTTTCATGGTTTCCCATGTGAATCATCCCATAACTACCTAAGCAAAACAGAGCAACTGTAGATGAAAAGGAAGTTGATTTTTGTTTTTAAACATTGCAAGGCAAACAATTTGGATTTTGTACTCTAAAAGCCTTTCATTCAAAAGAAAAAAAACCCAACCCAGATATTTTAAACAGTCAGGAAGAAAACTCTACATAAATAGCTCCTAACTGCCAAAGAGTAAAGTATGAGTGCATACAAACAACTGACCATTGCTTTTGGACACACACAGAGCTCTGAGAGGACAACACAAGAATCAGAGAAACCCAGTGCTATACAGTATTGATATTTTAGAAAAAAGAAATTTCACATCAACTAAGATTTGAAAATAAAATGTGCAGCAAAACATGTGTTTGATCTGTTATATAAGGGTGAGAAAAAAGGAAAAGCTGTGGCTATACAATGATGGAACATTACACAGTATTGGAGAAAGCAGCACAACCCTGACAAACCCCTAAGAAATGCTGAGTTCAATTGTGCACACCTGCACTACTGCAACAATACTTGAAATGTCAGACTGCCAAATAAGAAGAGGGAAGACTGAAAGAATTACAAGGAATTTTTAAAAAAAAGTTATAGTTTAATATATGATTAGATATGCACTCCAAGGAGAAAGAAAGCTATTACACAGATCTTCGAGCGCTACACTCAAAAATAGGTCGTCAGTATTAAAAACACAGAATGAGACCCTTCCTGCTCACAATTTTCCTCTGTGCAGCTGGTTTTGATTCTTATGCATGTCTTTTAATCAAACTTATAAGAGTATATTGTTGCAATACTGTTGTTAAACTCTCCATGTTATCTGCCTTTTTTATTTTTTTAAGTGCTGGGCATTCCTTGGCTCACAGCTAAGTATGTATTATAAAGGCAACTGGCTGCATGCACAGCCATCTGTTAATATTCCTCTTCTTCCTAAGGCTAAAAGGATTTACAGCCTGAGGGCTATATCAGAACACACCAAGCACTTGTAGGCCCTGAAAAATAAAAGGGCCGCATGCGTGAGTTTGCAAACCAAAATCGCCCTGCTGCTGCAGTTGCTCCTTTCGTAGCCAGCAAGACCTCCACCTCCCAGGTCCATTCCCTGCATCTCTGCTCCTGCTGAAGTGTGATTCCATGGGGAATTCAACACACTGCTGGCAGCACAGGCAGTCAGACAGCTATTTTTGCTAGGACTCCACACAAAGAGTCCTGGTATGCAGTCCTTACTCGAGCCAACACAAACAGCATGTCTGTGCTCCATCATAACACTTGAGTCAGTAGTAATAAACCCAAGCAGCTGAACTCGCATCATCCTCTTGCAAGAGGTGTCTCCTGGTCTCTTAAAAGTATGGAAGACAGCCTTTAAATATCTCCAGAGGTTGCACTCACCCAGATTTTTCTGCTGGAGTGGTTTATATGCTGTTTGAGCTACTGTAACTTGTCAGACATGGGGACACCAGCTGGAGAGGCAGAAGGAATCCAGCAGATGAGGATGGGTCTAGATGTATATACCAGCAAGGAACTTCAGGCTGAGAAAGGGTTTTGTTTTCTCGTTTTATTTCCTTCCTTACAAAGCTGATGTTGGTGGCAGAGCCACAATGACAATACTTATACATCAGACTTGCAGTTTCAATTAAAAGCAAAATACAGTGATGAGCATTGGATAGAGGTCTTACATTTCTGTCTAAAAAAATACAGTTTATAGATAGCCTGAGATACCAGAAGCAGTTTAAAGAAAAAACTAGAAGTTTTAGCAGACCTTTATTTATTAGCTTCCTCAGGCTGGTTAGTCAACATATAGATTTTGGCCTTATCAACTCAGTTGAGAGACAGACACATACCAGCATATCTATTTCTGCTGTTCTGCATACCAGATGCTTCTCGAAATCAAAACTATAAAGAGTTTTTGCAATCAAAATAAATTTGCTCTATGCAGTTCCCACAAAGGCAAATACCTTTCTGAAACAAGATACTACACAAGAGGCTTTGTGGAGGAGAGCATTTTCTAGTCTCTAACACAGAGATGCATAAATCTTGTTGATATAAGCCCATAAATTGCTTTATGTGGTCATGAGGAGCTTTCAGGCTAGTTTAAGATGCTGATTTATCTGAAGTTGTATTGGTAGAAGCTAGGGAAAAGGTCTTGTTCACTCACCATAATTAATATTTGGGGTTTTTAAACAATTCCTGTTCACAAGGTAGTGGGTAAAAGTAAAATCAGTCCCCATCTCAAATTATTTTCTATCTTAGTCAAAGGTAAACATGAACTGCTCATCGATAAAGGACAGAAGAAAGCCTTGAAAGTAAGACTAGAGCAACAGCATGAATAAAAAGACTTCTGATCCAGCAGCAAAAAACTGAGCTGGAAAAAACCATTATGGTGAGTGTGGTGGTTTAACACCAGCTGGGAATTCAACTCCAAATAAGCCATTCCCCTACCCCAGCAATGATGTACATGGTATGGAATAGCAATTTAGCCCTGCCCACACATCTCTAAGATCTGCCCCGAGGGCAAACCCTGGACAGTGAAACACCTTCTCTTTTCTTCTCCAGAGATGGGAAAGGGAAAACTGTGTTCCAGATTGCAGAATAAATTAACTTCAGCATAACACATTCCCAGTCTTTTCCATAGCTGAAGTTATGTTACCATACAGACAGTGAAATTACTGACATTTATCTTATTAAATCAGTTTTAGCAGAGATAAAATATGTAAAAGGAAGCAGAGGCAATATAACTCTATCTAAAAAATCTAGTCACTGCTCATCTTCACGTAAACTTCAATAGTTTTGGTTGCTGAATCATTTTCTCCAAGAATCAAACTTTCAATAACTGCAATTAAAAGCTACAATATGACTAGTTTGTTTCCTCTAACACTGCAAGGGACGCAGGTGGCTGCTGGCAATGAAATTTGAGTAAAGTTGTTTCTTTGTCCTTCCTCCTAAAATGCATAAACTATCTGAACTACCTATACTAAGACCTTTTCTCTACGTGTCTGCACATAGATCAGAACAACAGCCTAACAACTGGATGATGAATGATTTCTTTCCTAGATTACTTGATGAAAGTACAGAAAAGAATGCCCAACTGCATCTATTTGGCAAATTTTGCAGAAGGGAATGAAAAGATTATGTGAAATAAAAATTGAATATTTACACAACTCTGAACACTACTCAATTATTTGGTGCTTTCTACACTCAATGTTGCTACCATTATGATTAGACCTTCTGCTTTATAAGGCTGAAGCATTTTATTTTAGAGGATTGTAGATCCCACCACCACAGCTGTGATTCAAAATGTATTAGTTAAAAAATTATACCAAAAAAACCCCATCTTTGTTTATATAGTAGCTCCTATCTGGAAGTCCTTTGTATTTAAAAGGACAAACAGCTATCTCTGCTATGGACAAGAGTAGTCAACCAGGAGTCAACAGTCAGTGGTCAACACACTATTCCACAGAAGAGAGAAATTCTGTAAAGGCATGTACTTGGGCAACCTGCTACTGTGACAATATCTCTGTCAGGCTCTCTGGCATCCATACCATCCAGAAAAACAGAGTTTTCACTGCTCTCGCCACTCAAAAATCTCTGACCAAAAATCCCTGCAATAACCCACAACATGGATTTCTGCAACAGAGAGATCTACCAGATTACCGAGACTTGATGCAAGCCCCAGGAAGAGCAACTCTGTGCCATCTCTACCAGAGCAAGAAGGTGTAGGAGGGTTGGGAGCAATGGACACAGCCAAGAGTTCTGTTTGACAGTGGCCACAAGGCGACAGCAAACACACAAGGGAACTACACAGCGCAAGAGACTCACACCAGTGAACTGGTCAGATTTTCCGCTTCCTTCTAATCATGACCTCTTCCTGCCACAGATCCCCTAAAATTTTTCTCCCTCCCCCATCTACCCTTGACTTCTCAGTTGCCATTTGATCAGTATCTGCCCAGCTGCCTTTTTCCTGACAGTGAGTCATCATTACTTCTTTGTAGCAAGAAGGCTGCAAGCGGGCATATGTTACAGCCAACCTCAAGAAACCTCTCATCACAGGTTTTGAACAGTGGCAGTTAATGGAGAAAATCAGAAACAGTGGCAAAAAAAAAAAAATCAGTTCTCCATATACTGCTTGGTATAATAATTTAATATTTTCTGCATAGTCATTCAAGTATTGCTGAAGAACTGGCATATGCATTCAAGGGGATTCACCTAATCTCTGCCACACACTGATTTTTAACCCTCTAACATAAAATAGTTTAGTGGCCAACTACTGTGATACCTAAGATTGCCAAGTCACAAATTTAGCAAGAGTGGTTATAACACTAAGAGGCTTTAAGTGCAATTAGATTTATGTGGCCTGCCCCAAGCAAGCTACAGAATTCATTACCTTAAAAAGCAACTCTAAAAATAAAGCAAAGTGCTCAGGTTTTGACATAACATATTGCTGTGAATGTGAGCACTTCCAAGACTTTCAAAGGAGTAGAAGTGCAATGGAAGATATCCAACGCTCCAAGAAAAATGTCCTCATCAAATTCTTCCACCTCTTTACACTGAAACCCTTATAGAAGACATATTTCGATAATCTTAAATAACAAATAATTTCACCATGCAACTGTTTTCAGGACAGCAAATAGGTCTTTCACCTAAGCTACATTTCCTAGGTGCTATGAGGAAACACTGTTTAGAAGGAATTTCTGGCTGAACTACTTTGCAGAGGAAAAGTAACTTTTAGGATAAACTTCAGCACAACCACTGTTTCAGTAGAGCAGCTGGTAGGAAAAAGGGGAAAGAAAGAGAAGTTAGTGAGGCTATCACGTCTTGAGAATATTCATCTCAGAAACTGCATCAGGTACTCACCTGCTCGGTCATACAAGATGTGAGATCGCTGGAGCCCCTCCTTTATATGCTCTTCTGTTACCAGAATGCCATCTGCAGAACCACCTTTGGTAGTATTCAAAGGAGTGGTCTTCCCTGCTGCTACTCTGGCTTGAACTGCCAACTGGAGTCCGTTCAGCCCAGTCCTGGCGTCCCCGTCGCAAAGATAAGCAAGTGTGTTCAGAGCTTTCTCCTCTATGTACACTGGCAATCTGCAAAGGAAGAACCATACACCCTCAGCCCCAACACACTCCTCTCCTTGCCTATCATGCCAGAGATGATGTTTTTTTACAAAGTTTCTTGAGACACAACTGGGTTTAAAATTTGTTTTAACTAATCCTTAGAGGAGAGCCAGAGGCCGACCCTCTTCCTCCTGCTCCAATGCTTGTTAAACACTATTGCACATGAAAAATGTAGGGCAGGAGCTCTCATCTATTTAACCCCCTTATTTTTCCTCACCTCATTAAGTTCAGTGAAAACCAGGGTTAGGTTTTTTTGCCAGAGCCAAGTTCTGACCCAGCCAGCTGAACTTTACAAGGTTTTACTCCATCAGCATTTCATAGCACTCATCAGCACTTCAAATTCCTTGTTGGAAGTACAGTGAAAAGGTAAGAAGCTATCCAAATGCAGGTGAGGGAATACAGTCAGTTATAAAGTAATTAGCATAAGGTTTTGAACTAACTACCAACAGGAAGAGATGCTATCTGTTGAAAGCAACAATTGGCAGGATTGTTTACACTGTAAAATATATGTGTCCTATCCTACTTTTTTTCTTTTTTTTATGTTGTATTACAGTTTAATCACTGGAGTACAAAAAGTATCTTACTAGAAAGAAACTGCATCACAATAAATGCCCATCACTCTTCTCACCATCTACTGCTCTACATGTGCCAGAACCATACGAACACATGAAAAAGGTCAAATTCCAGTGAAATCACAATCAAAATGAACAGACACTGACGTTGGAGCATAGCTGACAACATCAAGGTTCCAGGTTCGATCCGTGTATGGGCTAATCACTGAAGAGCTGGACTTGATGATCCTTGTGGGTCCCTTCCAGCTCAGAATATTCAGTGATTCTATGAAGATGGGAAGACCTGAGAAAAGCAGCAGCAGGATCTCCTGAGATCTTCTAGTGGGTCCATGAAAAATCTGTGAGAACAACAAAGTCCTGAAGTTTTTGTCTCTAGGTTTTCACTTGTTGGGCTGCAGTCCCCACTTCTGGGGCACATCCAAACCAGTTCACCTCTGCATGTTTCACAGGCATCCTGTTGAGCATTTAACCTTCAAATCTTAGTTACGTAGACAAAGTAACATCTAAGGTGGTGCCAGGCAGAGTGTATAACTGCTCTGGAGACAGCAGCTAATGGAGTTAAAACATGGCATTAAGTAATGCCTAGCTGAGCCATTTCTAAATAGCTGGACTATAAATCAAGAGTGACACGTATCAGTAGGGATTAGCACATAGAGCTTGGTGTGAGAGGCCATTTCTTATGAAGCTCTTGTGTGTCAAATAATTAAGGATTCACAACAGCCCTGCACTTCATTTACCAAAAGATGTGTTGCTGTTATTACCAGTGGTGTTAAAAAAGGCAACGCCAGAAATATATGTCCACTGATTTTCATTACTTGTCTTCTCTTCCTCCTTGCAAACCCACCTTGCACTTGTCACATAAAAGAAAAAGACTGTAGGTTCTGGAAAAATTTCAGCAGTTAACATTTGAGTCCTCCCATGGCCACACATAAAAAGGAAAAACTAGTAGAGCTGAAATCTTAATTAACCACTGCAAGTGAAAGCTGACAAATGTCTTCAGGGGCTAAACCCATGCTGCAGACAGTAGACAGTAGGAATCATATCCTGGGAAAAATAAATCTATAAATGCATCTCAAAATGACTTTTTTCCATCTCCTTATTTCTCCTGTATTTGATAAATCTAGAAAAAAAAAATTAACATACACATACAGTGGCACTTTTGCCAGGGTGTTTCAAACACCATCTTCGAACAAGGAAGCGGAACAATAAAACGGCACAGGGACTTATTCAGTCAATTATCTCAAGCATCAAATTCCTTGAAAATCAGAGAGCAACGTTCACACCTCAGCATTACAGATGGGCACCAGATTTTTCATAAGCAATTTTAAAAGCCAGCAAGAAAAGCAAAAGTTCTTTTTAAAAAATGAGCTTTTAAAAAAACACAGATATCCTGCTGCTAGTATCTCCTTCAACAGGAACAACCCCAAATATAAGACATGCTGAGAAAACACTTCTCATACACCAGCAAGGCATACTGAAGAGGTTTTACCTGCAAGGACTAAGCTCTTTGCCTGCTGTTTGCAGAGAACACCCTGTGCTTGAGGCCTCCTCACACTGATGCCACAACTGCAGGCAGTGACTACAAGTGGAAGGGAAACACTGAGAGCACTAAAAGGCAGGTACTTCCCTCGAAGAAGCTAAGTACAGTCTGTCACAAAAAAAGCTGAGGCCTCAAAGCACTTTTGCCGTTCATCTGCTAATTTAAAACTGGGCAAGAAAGCTAAGTTGTATTCCTGTCTCTTCAGTTTCATTATAGGACTCTAAGCGCCCTGTTGACTCAAAATAAGCAATTTATAGCACAGAAATTGAAAAAAATATTAATGAGAAAGTATGAAAAACCTGGTTACAAGCAGAGGTCTTGTCCACTTCCATAGTGAAATTCCAGCTGTAACATAATGGTAATGGCAATTCCAATCCAAATAATGTATTATGTTTTAGGCTGATCCAGTCCATGCCTACAATAGCATGACATGCAGGATGTGATAAAGAACAAGAATAAATGGAGAAAACTTCCACATACAAACTGTTTGTACAGCTTATTGATGTGAATCACTGACTGGAAATTACACAACAGGGAAAAATTATGTTATCTCAGCTCCATGCACACTCAGTGTTTCAAAATAATAAAATGTTATATTCAGACCAACTGAATTCACATTTTTTTTCTGAGTAATTAAAATCCTAAATTCCATTTACTGATGATTTCACTTCACTAGACAGGAGTCTAATTTCAAAATCAGGATGGCAATTATTTCAGTATCTTGGCTTTCAAAAACCACTTACTGTATTTTACACTTTTAAGCCCATCCTGTCTTCAGAAGTTCAAGTGCCCTACTCCCTCTTTCACTTTACCCAACTTCCGCACCCATCAGAACTGCAAGGCAGAATAACTCCCATGCCTTCTCACTTCTTTCCAAGCTCCTGATCCTCTCGCAGATGGGCAATCCCATATTTTATTCAACTTCCAAAATTAACACTGAACAGCCACTGGATGCCAATGGTCAATACTGGTACCTTGTAACCGATGATACTTGGAGACAAAAACATAAACAAGCCAAAAGGGACATGCTGGGATCCATCACTCACTGGGCTGAAGGTGATATACTAGCTGAAGGAATGTAAAACTACCACTACAGGATAATAAATACCTCTTCCAGTTCCTCTTTATCTCCATGCCCTTGAGACAGTTTGTGCCAATATGAAGTGTATGATGAGTTACCCATTAAACCCATACAACACTGCAGAATTTGATCCAATGACAAGACAGTATAAGCAGTATCAGTGAGTAAATATAAGGAAGCCCAAGCAAGGAGAACCTGTATGATCAAAGATTTAAAAAATAACTGAGCAAAACATGAGATAAAGTACCCACTCCTCTTTCCCATATGAATCAGTACTGTCTTACTTTCTCAGTGCAATTATTCTCAGCACATTCACTCCTTGACAGATTGCAACACTTTTACAGCCAAACACAGTTCTTCAACTGAACTACTGCAGTGTGATATGCACTGCTCACTTCCTTATAGCATTGTCTTCCAATGTTGCCTCTCATCTCAGCAACTCATTTCCTGCAAGGGAATTGAATGGATGCTCCAATTAAGGAATAATTTTCAAAAAAGTATTGAACACCAAAGGCCCAAAGGAATTCCATCTTCAGTGCTGTGATTTATGAACCAGTGAATTCAAAACGCGCCAGAACTTGTAATACAGCCAGTAACGAGCTGAACTGCATGATGTCTGGGCTTGCCAACAGGAAACTGGGGTTCCTTTCATTTCCCTCAGCTGTGTGCCTTCTGTGCTATCTAACTTCAAACACATTAATCAACTATCCAGTTTACTGTCTGACTTCAATTAGAGATAACACTCAGAGGGCAGCA
Source organism: Pardalotus punctatus (assembly GCA_013400915.1). NCBI lineage: Eukaryota > Metazoa > Chordata > Aves > Passeriformes > Pardalotidae > Pardalotus > Pardalotus punctatus. The sequence goes on along the minus strand of VZTX01001311.1, from coordinate 680,108 downwards.
CTTGAATGACAAAAATAAAAAGCCAAGAGAAGAATTTTGTTTCTTCCACCACTGACACAGTACAAGTGTAATGTATCAGTGCACACCTGGAACATCTTGTGCTATTACTGACACAGCATAAACTGCAAAAAGCACAAGCAGCTGCAGCAATAAAAAACATCTTTAACATTGACTTCTTACTTTTCTTCATCATGAGTATGTTTCTTCCTTTCCTGTTTACTTCATCTTTCAGTGTGATTTACTGCAGACTTTAGAGGCACAATTTGATTGCAGTAATGCTGATGAAGATATAACAAAACACACATCTTATCCTAAAGAAATCCAGTAATTAACATAAAAACTGTCAAAGAAGCATTATAAGCCATGATGACACTACAAAGAGAAGGATATCAGAATAGGCAACACCCCCTGCTAGTTGTTTCAGCTTTAGAGCAAGAAAAGGCCACAGAGGAGTGAAAGAGAATCCAGGTGATCTAACCTTATCAGAAACCTGCAGCAATGGTGGAAGCAAGGCAAGAAAAAGCCACCAAGAAAATTTAAGGAAACAGATTTGGTTAGAGTCCTTATGGAGTGCAGATGATGAAACCCATTGAATCACTTGCAGATGGCTGCATTCTTGGCAAGCACAGAAGACATTTGTAAAGATGAAGGAAGGTTCACCCTCACCTTATTCTTCAAGGTAATAGGAGAGACCAAGAAGAATCATCCTCTCCTTCAAAATCTTTTAGGTAAGCCATCCTGTCACACAAGTGATGTGATACTAAAACCATCTGATTAACTGAGGCCAAGCAGCACATGCAGTAGTTCATATTACACTGCTGTGGCTTAGAAAGGGAGACGCACATGGGAAACGAAATGCAAAATTCAATGTACACATCTCTTGTGCCTTCTTGCTAGATCTCTGCAGCATTTTCAAAGAGGGTATACTCCACCATTTGGGAACATGCCTTACAGCTCCTTTTCTCACTCTGGACCAAAGGTGAACACAGTTAACAACCAAAACAATTGTAATTGGTGACTTTGATTTATTCCTCAGGACAGCATGAGCAGTTATCTGCCTGCATCTAATGACAGTTTTGTTTCACAGAGGCAAGCGGGTAAAAAAGATGAGACAGCTGCTTCTGCAGAATAGTGGAGAGGAAATGAAGAAGCAGAAATGGATATGTATGGATACTGAAAGCAAGAAGGAATTAGTGAGGAAGTCAAAACCAGAACCACAGTAAGGAACGGGATGGCTTATAAAAACTTAAACTCATCAGCAACAGAATGCAGGAACTGTGACCCAGAATCAGATCGTGTCATGAAAGACAAGAAAGACCTGACACACAACTGTAACAAACCCTCCTCATATCCCTCCTCAATTCATAACCCCATTTTTAATTTCAAATGCTTGGCTCCTATGACTGCCTTTGAGTGTGGCACTCTCTCCGACTGTAGAGAGCTCTGAAACTGTGTTACTCTGACAGTCTGCCTGCCAGATTTCTTTCAGTTTGATGAAGCACCACACTGTTTAAATCATCCATAGCTATTGGAAGGTTACAGACATGGAGAGTCCAGCGAAACCCAAACCCAAACAACTGCAGCTGAAACTATGCCTTGTACTTTAATCCTGTACAGAAAGGAAAGTCTCTGAACCCGTTAGGGTGTAGCCACAACCACAGCTGTGCCATTACATTAATGCTGACATGCAGTACTGCCTTCTCTTCTAAAATTCACATTACTACAACACGTAAAAGCTACACGAGTAAACCATGAGGCAGGGTAGCCTAAAAATAGAAAAGGAATACCTTTCTTCACCTGCCCTGACCTCAGCATTCAGGTTGGCAATTCTTTGTGCTTACATTCTGTGATAAAGTTCAAGTGGATTCCCTCTCATTTATTTCATATAGACTGTCAATCACCACCATGTCAATGCACTGTAAATTACTAGGAGTGTAGCCAAGAACCAACATGAAGGAAGTGTAATAGCTTGCATGTGAGTACCACAGTCCCAAGCATTACTCTTATTTGCCAGCCTCCTGTTTTAGAAAGCAGATAACATCTCTTGTAGACAAATCTGGATGTTGTTTTTTTCAAAACTTTCTCAAGTGTTTAATGTGAATTGATCTGTCATGGACATGAAGGAGCAGAGAAAAACAAAGTCTCTCTTTAAAACAACTTATTCATGTCTCACAGCAACAGCCTCCTCTCTCACAGGATATCATAAAACATAGCACAGGACTAATCCCGCAACTAATGAACAGAAGCAGCAGCATCCTTCCTGATCTTACTAAAAAATTCTCAGAAAACAACAAAATTCTGTCACACACTTCCAAATTAAGAGGGGATACCCCATGCACCACTTAACAGTAACATGATGCTTTTACAACTGGTACCAAGAAGTAACACACATTAGGACATGACAAAGACCCAGTCAGAGGCTTCCACAGCAAATCCTCAGCAGCAGAACGGATTTAAATATCCTAAGAGGGTGAGTCAGGAGCTACAGATCCAAGCATAAAATTCTCTCCTAATCCACATGGTGAGATTATTTTTTGGATGGAGAGAGCCAATGCTTTGAATTCTCTCTCTCCTGTCACCCCCGCCCCTGCCATATGCTGCCACTTCTTTTCTTTACTATCAGAAGTGGCTAGGGTTTCTCTTCCCACCCCCCAACTGCTTCATTCTCTCCCTGGCAGGCAGTCAGCTCCTGGGGCTGTGCATGTTAACACCCTGCAGCCCATAAAGTACTCACTCCGAGCTCTTGCTGCTGCTGCCAGTCGCAGGGGTGCCGTGCTGGTCGCCCTGGCCCACAACCTGGAGCCCTAAGGACCTGACGGCCCTCATCAGAATTGCCTCCATTGCTTCAACCGAGAGCTTCTCCAGGACGATCACCCGGCACCGGCTCAGGAGAGCGGCGTTGACTTGGAAGGAAGGGTTTTCTGTGGTCGCTCCTATCAGGGTCACCGTCCCACACTCAACGTGAGGAAGGAAAGTGTCCTGAGCATGGGAGGGAAGCAGAAAAAGCTGATCTCGATCAATGACAACCTGAAACATCCCATGTGAGTAGCCTACATTTTTTTGTGTCTTTTGAGACTCTGGGTTCCCTGTTGATATGACAAATAACCACACTGACAAGGCAGTTCATCTGCACAGATACAGAAATGATTTAATTTCAGGCACCCAACACCTTAATAACAAATGGTTGCTCTGAGAATGATCCAGGCATCTGAAAAGAAATAGTGTAAAAAAATTGGCAAGTCTTTAGTTTATTTGCGTGACTTTGGTTTATCATCTGGCAACCTAAGAAATTACGAAATTGCCTTAACAAGTGTAACAAATAGTGAGGCTACTCCTAAATACGCTTTGGATCAACCTTTAGGGTTACAATTCCTTACCTAATTCTATACGATGGTTCAGAAAACTACAGGAAGATTACAGTACGGTCCAATTAAAAAACTGCAACCTGTAGTGCAGAATTCAAGCTTTCCATGGCACCACTGAAAAAAACCCTTATGTCTAGGAAAGGAAAAAGGAAAAAAAAAAACAACAACCCAAGTGATGACTGTAGTGCTATCCTGAAGTACCATGCCATGACTTATTTTTTCTCACACAGAAGAGAGGACAACATTAAAACATACACACACCTTTGCCACATTCACAGTCCAGACCTTTGGAAAGGTGATACAGAATGCTACCTCCAAGATGGAGGCTGAAATGAAGATGTGTGCAGTAAACGTTACTAACACGACTTCGCAGAAATAAAATTTCATAAAAAATATATACAAAGACTGGCACATAAGTAAACTATAACTCAGCCTTTTACTTAAATCTTTGAATCACAATAATTAAATGTTAGTTGGAAGTTAGCTAAGGAATTTAATTTTTATGTTTCTCCTTAATTCATCTTCTACAAGTATTAACACTGAAATCAAAAGCCCAAAGGAAGCTATCACCTAAAGGCAAAGTGGGAGATTTTACAGAAGTGCTGAAAAAGGCTTTTTAAAAAAAGTGGCATAGTAAAATACCTGCTGAGATTTATTGAAACGATGGATCTCATCAATAAAGAGGATAGTTTTTCTCTTGAAGAGTCTTTTTTCATTCTGGGCTTGGCTGATGACATCTCGAACATCATTTGTCTTTGCACTTGTGGCTGACAGTGTCACAAACCTTGTGCCATTCTTTTTGCTGCTGTTGGCTATGATGTGTGCCAGTGTAGTCTGAAACAGCAATAGGAGAAAGCTCTGTAAAAATCATTTTGGACACAGAAAGTACCAATTTGAAGGAAATACGTAAAGAACAAAGCTATATATTTTGGACATAGGGGCAGTGTTGACAGTTTATAGAGTAAGGCATTTTAGCTCATGTTATTCTAGCACACAGAAGACTTAGAAACTTCCTGCTAGAGGTAGCTGCCAATTCCTCTGCTGCACTTCTAATGCCTGCACTTTTGCGCACCAGACCAGTGAGCCTCAGTACTGAAAAGGACAGCACTGGCAGCTGTCTCCTTTGTCACAGAAGAACCCTCTGCCAAATACATTTCTGTCACAGAAGATGGACTGATTGCAATTCCCTGTGCAGTTATTTTGCAGAGTATGTTAATGGATAAAGAGCTGGACTACTCCAAGACACCTGCAGAAGAGTTTACAGTGCAACCATGTGAGAAATAAAAAGCTACAATGTTATTAACTAAACCCTTTTATATTTCCAATACATATAAAAATGAAATTAATCAGACAGCAGTTTATACAAAAGCATGAGAATGATAGTACTGAAAAATTACATGTGTACTTAAGAAAATGTAACTCTTTAAATAGTTGACAAGAATCAAATGCTGACCCAGGGAAGTAAAAGGTAGCTGACTGGACAAACAGTCTGTTTTTAGTGAGCAGCTATGTTGTTTTTCTGTCCTTATGAACAACCTCTTCAAACCCAATTTATTTAATAGAGAATTTCGCTTAGCCTACCAAAGCACAGAAGCAACCTCCACCAACCCCCTGGGCAGATTCACTACACCTGAACACAACATAGACATGATTTTCAGATCTTCCTTCACAACCCTTAGTAAACACAGGTGTATGCCCTAAGCAGAGTGCATCTCTATTTGAAAGTACCGCTAGATTCTTCCATCAAGCTCACTCTTCTATTAGAGAAGGATCCAAAGGAGACTTAAGACAGGAGAGCCTCAGCAGATGAGGAGTAAGACAGGTGCTGACAAAAACATCTCAAAAGATATTCCAAGAGCTGAGGTTAAAGCAGCAGGTGCTGTCAACCTGATCCTCTCGCTGGGAGGCTGCAGAAGCAAGCATCTACCACTTGGCTACCAGTGGTGTTGCAGCACTGCTCTGTCCCTTTAATGGATCTCCTTGTCCCTGAAATGGCAACCAGCCCAAGTTAGAAAATGGAAGGCTAAGGAGAAGATATATCGCAATTTATTCTTGTTTTAGTAATCAGCTTCCTGCTTGTCTTTGGAAGTGATGTCATTTCAGGTCCTGATACCAGACTCCCATCCCATGTCAGATCCTCCCTCACTTCCGGGAGCTCAAACCACCAGCCCATCCCCAACTTGTATCATTGCAGACGACAAGACTGGAAAGACACTTGGAAAGTGTTTGCAGCAAAGCCTACAGATACCAGGAAGACCTGAGAAAATAAACAAGCAAATTCCCCACTCCCCCTGCCCCCAAAAAACCAAAAGAAAACTATCTTTGAAACAGAGCCACCAAATCACAGCCAATATTCACATTTCCTTAAAAAAGGGCGTTGATTCAGAATGTACCTTCAGAGGATGTAGTCATGCCTTAAAAATCTCTGAAAGCATAGAAACACCCAATACATCAAATTTGAGGAAGAAAAAGGAAAAATGTACCGCTTCCTTCTCTAAAAGTAGAAGCGGTGAGAGAAGGAAGGAAAAAAAAATAAAGCAACTATTCTTCTTGTAGCTCCACTTGGACCAGCAGTTCACATTGTACCCTGACTGTCATTCAGACAGTTTTGTTATTTACAAAAAAGCAGTAAGGACTTTGTTTTAAACATATGCACAGGAGTCCATATTTCTAACCCTAATTTAGGAAAAAAAATAAATCAAAGAGATTTGCTGGAAAGTTACTATTAGACCAAGAATCTACTTGAAATCTCCTGCACAGATCTCTGCCAGCAGATACCTCTCCTGCTCTGCCAACTTGTGGGTCACCAAAGGTTGCAGTAAGAATAACATACATTGCCTTTCAAATGCAATGCTTGACAAGGACACGCATGTTCACAGCCTCTTCCTTCTGTTCTGCACAATCAATCATTCTGCAAGTCAAACTGCCTATCACATATATGTCAAACTTTCCCTGGTCCTTGAAAAGACTTATTTCGCATGAGTTCCGTTTTTTTGCCCTACCAACTCAAGCAAAAGTCAGTAACAAGTTACAGTTTTCTCCCTTTTTGTAACTTCAGGTTACAACCTAAAGGAACACGTAACTAGTGAAGAATTCATGCAAGCAAAGTAGGTTAAGTACGAAGGCACTAGCACAGAACAACTATAACCCATACACTAGACTCCTGCTCCTCAGGGCCAATGTATTTAAGGGACAAGAAGAAAATTAAAAATCTGATATGGAATAAGGCAGAAGAAAACACACTGATTATCCTTCATCATCTAAAATAAATTTTGAAGTTTGATTCTTACACTGGAAAACAAATCTTTTAAAATAGTGACACCGATGTTACAATGAAATATGAATGAATACATGTGTATCAGAACCTACACAACAAGCACAAAAAGGAAATCTGAACGAGTTAATAACGTGTTCCTTTTATTATACAGGTGTTTCTTATTTCGCTCACGTTTTTTTCCTTATGGGGAGGAGCAGGAATATTGTTTCCTATAAATTAAGGAGTGATCCAGTGATCCTGCAAACTAACTTTTTGCTAACATTGCTAAAAATTACACCCTACAAAGCTCACAGTGTCATACCCTTGCCCCTCCACAAACCATTCTTAGTTCTCTTCTACTATTTACACCAAACTATTCAAACTTATACCTATTATCTCAAGTTTTACACTGAATATTGTGAGCTCTTACTGACTTAGCGGTTTAGACAAGCTAAGGCACTGACATCATAAAAAGCTGTTCTGAAACGCAGAAACATATTCACCAAGAAATATCTGAAGCATTATTCACCAATGAACACTTAACTTCAGCCTGTGGTCATTTATTCCCAGACCCATTACACACAAACCAAACACTTAGCTACTAACACCCTCCTTCGCTATCTTGTACCAATAATGCTTTGTGTCAGCCCAAATGAAAACATGCTTTCCCAGAGGCTGAAAGCAGCAACCAACCAACCAAAAACACAAAAAAACCCCTAAAAACAAACAAACAAATAAAACAGCCAAACAAGCTCACTCTCAGCAACTATGCGACCCATTCTTCCAGGCTTTGATATAAATTATGGATGAAACAAAGGCAGTCCACAAAACATGCTTTGCTCCACACACCCCACACTGTCAGAGCAGAAAAGTCCATCAGATTTTCTGTTTGGTGAGCTGTTTGTACCAGGAGACAAGAATTTTCTGTACACCCACAGGTCTCCTTGACTGGGCACCACTCTTTAAATATGAACTATTTTCCTACTCTCTGCACTGCCACTAGTCAATGCCATAGCACACCCATGGCTAGAAGGAAACAATAAAAACCAAGTACAAATTAAGCCAGTCTTATTGATGTTGATGTTCAATGACTACATTACCTGCTCAGAAGTAAGGTGGTCTTTTTGATTTTTGCTGCCCTGTATGAGGCCATTAAACTATGTCCCTCATGTTAGCTCACCAAAGCTCTTTACAGGAACAAAGAGTAGTACTGCGTAGCTCACTCCAGAAAGTGGAATTCAAAACAACTGGGAAGGGATTAGCACATACAGTTAGGTGATATCAAGAATACTGTGAAACATAAGGTCCTTCCCACATATACGCTTCTCCCAAAATGTATGGAAGGTTGTAGGCTCTGCCAGGCCATGTTTAGGTGACCAAAGCAGATCTAGCATGGATTGGCACAAGTGTATAGACTGCAGAGTTGCATGGATTATTCCTGAGCAGGGATAATCTAGTTGGCATGTATGTTTCCCCAACAAGTGACTTTTCTGGTTTGCTCCAGAGCAAACCACAGAGTGAATTATGTTTGTGGCAGGGATGACAAGAGACTGATTAAGTCTAGTGCAAAACACAACAGGGTAGTTACAACTACAAACTTGTAAGGTCTAAGCTATGTTATCAGAGCGCTGAATTAGCACCCTGATTTTCTTTGCTGTTGTTTGACCATGACTTTCTGGCTATTTTTTACTTTTCCTTCATTTTGGCCAGGATTTCCACATCTTTGTTTACATGGTGTTGCCATCCCCTCACCCTCAACCCTCCCATTGCTGGCAGCAGGCCCATACTGTGGTTGAAAAGCAATCAGGAAAGGCCATGCTCTGTTTCACTGCCTTGAGGGAGACACCAAGAGCATCCCTGGATGCCACATAGGGCAGCAGTTCCCTGGGATGTACCTCTATGGATGTTCTCTGCTCACAGTGCGTCACAGGAGATAAGTCAGGCTGTGTTTAAAGGAAATTGGCAGCATAGCAGATGAACATGGCCTGGGGACACTCTCTATACAGATAAACACAATCAAAAGTAGCAGCAGTTGGCATTTATATAAGGGCAGATGCTATTCTTACACATCTTGTTTGGCTCCTCACACCCCAAATAGCCCACTGAGATACTACTGGAGGAGTAAGTGTCGCTGAACAAGAGCCACAGCATGTGCTTTATAGCACTTCCAGAATCCAAGCCCAACGAAGCATAAACAGATGTAAGGTTATTGCATAATGTTTGTTGGAACGGAGCTATACCTCCATTTGCCATATCCAGATTTGTGTACTTACATTACAACTATTTTATGAATACAATTGTATTTTCTCTTCCAGCTTTCTCTTCCTAGAGAGCTACCCCAAGTTATTCCTGATTTAGATTGGCATAAGCAAAACCAAGTACACTGTACTAGAAGACTTCTCCCAGGCAACTGCAAAGACAAACCCATTTTTCAGAGTTGTCCTGGACTTTCAGTTTATACTACCATAAAAGACATGATGCATTTTCAGTTTAAAATTTCATGCTAATCAATCTAAAGAACTCATTACTTCAAATGGTTCAAATCAGGCCCCAAGCTGTATGAATAAGAGAAGATGAAATACACTCAAGCAATCAAATAGCCCATTAGGTAACCACTTGAATTGGCAAAACAGAAAACACTGGAGGGAAAGGATGATAAATACACAGGCAGAAAATAAGTAAGCTGGACTTGCTCTCTGCATTTCACTATGTCATTTATGAAATACAAACAAAGAAAATAAATAGAAGGGAGTCCTAGAAATAAAATATAATGTCAGAGAAAATTTGATAGAAACTTCAAAGACCGCTTACTGGGGTTTTCAATGTTTTGCACTCATATCAACACAGTGTATTTTATCTTATTACTAGAATGCAGACATGAATCTCAGAAAATCATGCATGAATGCTCTTTGTCTTATCTTCTGGAAGAAGCAGGTTCATGCCACTTGCTACCTATTTTTTGCTTGTTAAACAGCAGACATAAGAGGGAATGTTTACTCTACTTAAATACAGAATGTTCAGGTTTATAAGGCTTAAACTTCATCTGTGGCAGTAAAATTATTTGGTGCTCAAGTTACACTGTGTCCCCCACTAACTCTTGACTAAAATTGGTGCCCCAATGGCAGACATGCAAAAATCTAAATCCCTGTATTAAGGTGCCATAAATCACAGTACAGCTTACTCACATTACACTCAGATTCCTACAGGCCTTTAAAAATTTGCATAGTCAGGATGAACAAGCTAACTGTTCCTAAGTTAATAACCACGGCATCTCTTTGAGGCAGTGTTTCTTCTGGCCTGAGCCTGGTCAGCTTCTTAAAAGTAGAAAATAGGCTCTCATGCTCAACACTTAAGAGTGACAAAAGTGTGAACAAAAAGTCAAAGTGTTTTCACCCAGAGGAACTTGGCTTCCTAAGAAATTAGGATGTCAAATTCAAAGTCCAAAGATCATGTTCCCTTAAAGTAAGAGTACTCAGTACAGATGGAAACTCAAAAGAAAAGAGGATCGCAACAGAAGTAACCCACTTTTGTCTTTTCACTTTTGAGCGTGCTTCCTTGAATATTCAAGTGCAGCTGAGGCCAAAATTGACTTGGGCAGAGCAGTTACACAGCATACATATTTTTACTCCAGTACATAACTCTATTATTCACATGATAAAAATTCTCCAAAAATATTCTTGACCTACAACAAGAAATATTGCATTTATAGCATTTTAACAGGCAAGATTATTTTCTTCTTGCTTAGAAAAAGTCTGTTGAACTACTATTTCTCATAGAGGTCCAGACTGAAAAATAATACATAAACTGATTTGAAATTTAGCCCTGATGATTTATTCCATGTTCAGTTTTTGGTTTTTTTTGTTTGTTTGGTTTTTTTTTTACTTAGTCCTGCTCTACCCTTTTCAAAAGTATCAGTTAGCATGGCATTTGGCTGCAGAAATGGAAGAAGGCATAGATGGGCTGCAAATACCAGATTCCATGGGTAGCAAGAGCATGAAGAGGTTTAAGAAGTGTATGACCATCTTACACAGCACTTCTGAATTTAGATCAACATATCTAATTATGCTCCTATTTTAGCTCTTTGATGGGCAGAGCTTAGTATGTGGCCTTGTTACATGCAAAGCTACATAACACACAGTTATTTCTTAGTATTTTTCCTGCTGAAAAGGACTGTGCTTAATGGAAGAAGTTATTGCTGATCAGTCCAGACTGAAGTCCAATCAGGTCCTGAGATCCAACCAGATCCTGAGGCAGTTAGAATATTTCTCCTTCACAGGAGCTTTCAAATTTTCAAGCACTTGCTGCTTTCTCATGAAATGTTTTCTTAGACATGCTATACGCATACAACCCAAACAGTAAGTGAACAGGAGCAACAGGCAACCACAGATTTTTTTTTCTTTTCCATCTTTAGGGGGACTACTTTGCTTGCATGATAAAACTGTAAGAAGAGAAATTTTATTAAAAAATATCCAAGGAATGGAAAGAAATTTCAGATATTTAACTCAGACAGACAATATGATTTATGGGGAGGAAGGCCTGAGATAAAACTATACTCTAGCATCATCCTGGAAATACTGATAAACGTGGGTGAAGGAGCAACGTTCAACTTTTTGTAGAAGGAATTTCTGGTTCAGCCAATAATGGATGTTTCATCAGGAGTGAGATGAACACACATGAACTCAAAACTCTTTGCTGAGAAGGAATAACCTAGAAAGTAGATGAGTTACCCAATAGCTTTAGTATTTTGTGATTAAAAATATAACAGATAAGTTGTGGAACTCTTTTTTGATGGGTCAAAAGGTACAAAATTGGTTCAAGTCAGACAACTGAGGAGCAACAGAATTTAAATTCTATGAAAAGCAGGCTTACTAAGTACAATTCTGCGTAAAGCATATGGGTGAGGAGTATGGACCATATGAAAGCAGTGTGAAAGCTGTGATATTACAGGCATAAAACAGATCACCCATTACTCAAAGACACTTTACGTACCACAGAAGGCTCTGAAAGAAGACCTGGAACACAACTGTTAAGCTGTCACAAGCTCATGAAAAAGCACTTCCATGGTCAAGGCCAGGTGCATTCATCAGATCACAACCCAAAGGCCACTGAAATCAGTGCCAGTTTGCAGAGACTGTATTGCAGCCTTTGCTTGCTACCACTGTACTTGTAACAGCTTTTTTTTCCTGACAAAGAGGGCTTCAAGAAAGGGCCAGGACATGCTGTTAGCAGAGATAACAAGAAACAAGAGGCAGGAGAGCACAATTAAATACAGAATCAAGCCCCTGAACATGTTACTTATTCAGCAAGGAGAATTCCTTTTTATTAAAGAATTGAATTCCACTTCTCTCGCTGGCCATCTTACTTCAGTCAATCCACCTCCCCTTTAATCAGTTTTCAGAAACTCATTCCTTCCAGAGTACTGAGTTTACCCCATCTACTCTGAGCTCTCGCTTTCTGCAATTACTTTGAGATTTTAAAGGAAGTGGCAATTACTTAAGTTCTGTGGTTAGTTCTTTTCAGGTATGTTATCTAGCCTAAACAACCTGTTGCATCATTGCTAATAGCATTCATCTAATTTTAATGCCTGCTCCTTATTAACTGTGATGGACTGGCATTATTATTCAAACACCACACATAGCAAGTCTCTTTTCATTTTCCATTAAGTATGCTGACAAGAGCAAGCTGCTGCTGTCCTTAACTTCTCTGATAAGCATTAATTACTTCCCCTATCCCAGATTTCTCAAACATACTCTCATGCAGCCAACACATCAAATTATATATATATATGTGAAACTTAATGCTGTGAACACATTAGACTGACAGAGAAAACTGTGTATTTTGTTTGCCCTTCCACACCACAAATCTGAAATATGTGGAACAACAGGACAAAATTAAGGCAAGATCTTAAGAGTGCTCTCTCCTGACACCACCTGAGGCTTTCCTTTGGTCCTTCCCTCACAACAAATGTGAATCCCTTCACTGCTGTGCTAGAGGGTCTTTTGGAATTCACAATGGCCCCATGTATCTTAAAGGAGGCAGAATAAGAAGGTGCAGTCATCAGATCCTGCAAAGACCCAAAGGTCTGAGTATTTCAAGGTGGATGAGTGCCCAGCCATAAGACTACCGCCCTTCCCTCCCTTCCACACCAGCACTGCTTTCTCTCAGGGGCCAGAATTCGTAGGCTAAAGCAAACACAGCACTCACAAACTGCGCTGTATTAATCTACTGGTATCTCACCTTGTTTTGTAGACATATTTACAGATTCTGCATCATAACTGTTTTTCAGCTTCGCAGCCATTAACTAAACCATAGCTTATGGTTTAGGTATGGACTTTGGAGTTAAAAAATCTGAATTTTCTGAAAGTAAGAAAGGCCACGTGTAACCAAAGTGCAAACTCCATGGAATGGGGCTGATGGGGGTGGACCAACTCTACTTTACCCATGAGGCAGGTTGTGTTGTTGTAATCTTAAGTGTGAAAACTAGTGGACATCAGCCAACATAACGACGCTACATAAGAAATCAAGAAGACAGAGGTGGGGAGGAAAAAGAGTGAGTTTGGAAACGAGCGGGTTTTAAGTTCACGGGCCTCAAGAGCCAGGTGAAGCAGCGCCGGGCCCGAACCCGCAGGCTGTGAGCCGGGGCTGGGCGCTCGCCGCCCGCACTCACCTTCCCGCAGCCCGGCGGCCCCCAGAGGATGAGGGAGGGGATCTCGTGGGACTCCAGCAGGGACCGCAGCAGGGTCTGCGCCCCCAGCACCCGCTCCTGCCCCACGTAGTTACCCAGCGTGTCCGGCCGTAGCCGCTCGGCCAGGGGCTTCCCCTCCAGCTTCTGCGCCAGGCTCTCCCCGCACAGAGCTGCCGAGCATCCATGGCCCGGCTGCACGGCGGCATCGCCCGGCCCCGCGCCGCTCCTCCCGCCGGCGGCTCCCGGGCTCTGCCCGNGCGGCGGCGAGGCGCGGCCGCTTGCTGGGAGGCTCGGCCTCGGGCCCGCCGGGCTGCAGGCAGCGGTCCAGGTGCGGGTTGATGTCGGCGGCCGGCAGCTCCCGCAGGCACACGGGGCACTGCACCAGCCGCTCCTCCTCGGCGTCCTCCGCCGGCTCCATGGACTCCCGCGACCAGGGCAGGAAGCGGGGCCGCCCGCAGCCCTTCGGGAGCTGTAGTCCGCCCGGCCCCGCTCCCCGCCCAGCAGCGAAGATTTCCTGCCCCTCCGGGCCGTGCTGAGCAACATCGACAAGGCCTCTGGACTTAGGGGTCCGCCTGGACTTTCATTGGAATACGCGAAAACTTCATTTTCTGTGGAAAACCTATCAATAAATAGCTGTTTTATTTATTTTTTAAAAAATTAGATTCACAAACCGAATCTTGTGTTATGCAGAATGCGGGGCAAGTTGTATTTCAAAGATGTGCAGTAAACGGTACCGTTTGCATCCTAATTTATGACCTGAACTTGACCCACTGGTAATTCTTTCCACATTACATCTTGTTTTCTTTCTTAAAGTATATGTTTAGGTTTAATTATACCCCGTGACATAATAGTTCCCAGCTTGTAAAATTCAAGTCAGCCTAATGTCAGCTGTATTAGGAGGTAAACAAGTCTGGCTACTGGCTAACAGTATCCCCAGGCTTAAAATTTGAGAATGGTTGGTTAGAAAGGGGCCAACAGGCCAGAAATAAATATTTGAACTGATGATGGAGGCCAAAAGACTGAGTTTCTCGCAAAGTGCTTTACAGCCCACCATGTAAACTTAGTTCTGACTGAAAGGATTGCAATCTAAACCCAGATGTTGAAAGTGAAATGAGTTGTTTGTGGTATTAGGTATTCTTTTTGGCTAATACCTATTTGCCTGGCGATTTCTATTTCTGACCCATTTTATAAGCATTTACTATATTGTTTATATTTTTATAGTGCAAATATATTGATTTGCTGCTATATGACAGAAAAAGCAGCAGGATCATAGGTACGCACTGCCTGTGCTTACAGCTAGGCAGTGGTTTTATGACATGTGTGATCTCCAGCTATGTAAGTGAAGATGCAGATCATGAAACAAGATATTTTTCTTGAAGTGAGAGATTGGCTTGCAGAAGATGACCCAGAAGAAAGTATCCCCAGCCAAAACTGGGGGATGTAAGTGACTGGGGAAAAGTTTTCACCCTCCTTCTGGGGAAATGGAGCTTCACACCATGTGAAGGTCATAGTTTCCCATTGCTCAGTGGCACATGACCAGGGTGAGATTTCCTTTCTGGGGCTTTGGAGGAGGCACTTGCAAACAAATTTCACTTTCCATTGTTCAGCTCTTTGTTTCAGGGATGTATTAAGATAATAATGGTGGAGGGGGCAATCATGTTTGGATTCAATCCTAGTCTCTGCTTGGTAACAGAGCCCAGTAAGACATTTGATCTTGCCATCCCATTAATATTTTCCCAAATAACTGACACACAGGTCAGCTTGAAGAAACACGTCCTTCAATTAGAACATGTCATTCTCATTAGCTAGATGGCCACATTTGGTGATCAAAGCCTAGAGGATGATGTGCTCTTTGAAGAGCTATGGAGAGCCTGAAACAGCTTTCCTTGGTTGCAGTTCTGTCAGGCCACAAGCCGTCTTCACAGCCAGGTCTCTAAATCACTGTGGGATTTGAGTAGCTGCAGACAAGGAGGTAGCAGGAGGGCATCTGGAAACATCTCCTGTTTTTTTCTGACAGCTTCCACTTATATCGTATCATCCCTTGTCATGTAGTAGATCAAGCAATCTGTAGAATAATGGCTTAAAGGTCAGGCTTTGTGGGGTCTGCAATTGTCAGAGCCTTTAGAAACACCCAAGAACCTGCATTTGAGAAATGGGGGAAGAAAATCTCATAAGGTGTTCTTTGAGCTGAAAGCAATGGAAAGGGATGTCAGAGCTCTGAAAGCTGGTGAGAGATGCGAGAAGCTGCAGATTGGACATTTTTGCATACTGTGTGCACAACTTCTTCAGATGATGAATGTCTTACAGTTCCATGATGGTGTCCTTGCATCTCCCGTTTTAACAGCACAATTTAGGATTCCAACAACATGGTAGCAGGAAGCTCTCTGGAAGACTCATATGAAAACTGCAAACTTACGTGGTCCTTTGCTGTCCATCATCTCTAAATGTCACCACTGTCCAACCATCTCCTGTGTCACATAGGATAGCACGTGGCATCTTTCATATCTGAGAAGTTTGGAGGGCTAACTGTGGTCAGAGGAGTTGGTGTAGGTACACACTTAATTTTCACGTGCACAGATGTGGGATCAAAACACCAAGGAAGGTTGGAAGGTGTTTGGGTAAAAATAACTGATTTGATTGGGTCTTTCCTTGTACACTGAAAGCTGCTTCTCTGTGCTGCTAATGACTGTAAGGTTGTATATAAATTCTTAATTACACCATATAATTTATGGTATTTATACAAGTTAAATTGAAAACTATGAGCTGTGTAGTGAGCTTTAACAGATTCAGCTTTCTAGAGCTAAGGCATTAGCACAGTGCTTTTGTAGCTGGGTTTCCAGTACAGTGAAGGAAGGGTTGCAAAAATAGCAATAGAAATGTTTTGGTCCTCTATTTCCTGGGTGTAGAAAGAGATGCTAAGTGAAATTTTAGAGTAGTTTCTCTTACTCTTTAAAAAAAATTAGGTGTTCAGAAGGACATGTATTCCAGGTGTAGCCAAGTGATTACCTGAGGTGGGAACCCACCACCTTGCTGTGAAATAAAAGCCTTCTACAGAGTCAGTGCGAACAGCTTGACTTGCAGTGGCCTTTCCACCAATCCTACCATTAGGCAAGCCTCGATAACCCTTCATCCTATATGAACCAGGCACATTGCTAGGGCATGCAGTGAGGAAGAACCCAGCTGAGGACTGTTTTCTTCTGCAGCCTTCAACAGAGGGCCAGAAATTACCACCATTTTGGCAACCACCTATTTTTGTGGTACAGGATAGTGGGAAGAGAGAGGAAAGGACTGTGTTCATGCCTGTACTACTTTGTTTAGTATTTAAAATCTTTATGGACTTAATAGCAGGGTCCTTGTTTATCAACTTGCTGGAACTACAACAGAAAAGAGAACATGCTGAGCAATGGGGAACCACTGAGGTGGCTATAAAGTAGGAAGTGCTCCATAAGCAAGGTCTGCAGCAACAGCAGTATATATTGATTTCATTGAGCTAACTAATTTCTAAGCAAAAATTAAATTATACTGGTCTGTAGCCTGCTTGAACAGCTAGTGCTGTACGTTCTTGTATTGGCTCAGCAAGTATAAGGAGAGAGAGTTGAAATATAAAGTGTTGCAACATGGTAATTTTCTAAGCCAAAGTTCATGAATAACACTGACACCTCTTATTTGTCTTTCTTTTGTACAGCCAAGAAGGAGGAGAAATCAGAAGTTACGAGTGTTCATTGGTTTATGAATCTAAGGTGGAGAGGAGAACAGACAGTAAAGTGACTGAACATGGTATGAAGCTACTTAAGATTAACAGGCTGGAAGAGATAAATACACGATACAGCACAAACAGACTAGAAAAAACAGCCTTTTTTCAGAGAGTGGAAAAAATGAAGATGACTAGAAGCTTTCAGGAAGAAAAATTCAGTGAATCAGATCCTGGAACAGAAGATGAAAAGGTAACTAACTAACTACATAATTAATTTCATTTTCCCTCTTGCTTTATTCAGCTAGTTAAGAAGTTTACCGTGTGTATTTTTGAGTAGACTTGAATTTTTCATAATCATCTGTGAAAATGTATTGCAGCTGTGAGAGACTGTGTTAAGATCTGATTATTGAGAGATACCTCTGCTCACATTAAGGTGCAAAGGAGAACATATGCCAAAGTCAATAGTATGGATTTTATTTAATAATGAATTTGAGGTAGAGAGATAGAAATGGAAAAGAGGAAGGGGGAGAGAGAGAGGTTGAGTAGAAACTAATCACCACCCGTGGATTAAATGGGATCCCACTGGTCCATTTTCACCCACAGCTTTTCAGTGTGGGGCTCCTGAGGTAATTCAAAACTTTTCACTATTTATACATCTTAGCAAAGAAAGGAATTAATGTTAATTGTCTACACAGTTCTCTTATTCTATTGGTTAAGTGATTTCCTCACTTCTAATATTAATTAGTGCACATGCTCAGTCTTTCCCTTCTTTTGGGTCGATGGGTTTCTTGAGTTGGTGGTTGCAATCTCCCCCTGCTGGAATTACTTTTTACCCAACCAGAGCTGATTTCAGCACAGTTGCTGAGTTGGCTTTCCTTCTGGCCCATAAATTCTGCATTCTTTATGTCCATTTTCAGTGATACATTTTTCTCCCCATGTTTTTTTACCTAATCCTTGGTCTGAGATAACACTCAGACAATAGTAACACCTTTATCTTAAGTTCTTGTCGCAGTGGCTTAACTATTTGGGGGAGGGCTTTGGTTGTGGCAGATGCCATGTGTCCCATAACTTGGTGTGATCTTTGCCTGGTGATATATATAAAAACAGTTGCTTCTTTATACAGTTTGCCACACTGGGAATTTCTGTCTGGATGAATTACCAAGTATGTGCTAACCAGATCTCACCTCTGCTGGGTCTGGGGTTAGCACCACGCTGTTGTTCTGTTCTGTGCTTATCTTGTGGCAAAGTTCTTCTGTAGCCCTAATAAATATTTGAGACAGGCAACTGTGATCTTTCTTACAGACTGATCAGGATATTTTAATCTTTTGTGTTCATAGATGCAAGCACATGCATTGTTGTCCTAGGGTTTAATTACTACTGGACTTAATATTCAGAAACTGTAAAAGAGTCATATGGTTCTACCACCCTTCAAAATCAGAAGGTAAACACAGATTTTGTTGGATTTGTATTTTGAAAGCGTTGTCCTGTCTAACAGCTCTGGAGTTAATGGAAACGGAATGAATCCCAGGCAAAGAGCAGAGGAACTGAGGCAGCTTTGTCCTTTGCTCTCCACTACTTGGTGAGCAGAGCATGGTTACATGCTGGGTGCCAAACTTGCAGGGCCGAGTGTTGTCAGCGTAGCTCTGTTCTCCCCCTATCTCCAGTAAGAACAGTTCTGGGCATCATGATATGGAGTCTTTGGTAGGCAAATGACTCTGTGACCAGCCAAAATGTGTTTAGAAATAATAGCACATTTCTTTGTATTATGGGTTTTTTCTATGGGAGAATCTAGAGGAAATAGTATCTTTACTGACAAATCTTTTAGATAAGAACTGAGAAAATCCACTTGTAGTAGGAGAATGGGAGATTAATTTTACATACCAGTTTGTGAAAAGACTTGAAAAGTTTGTGCTGTGGCTGTTTGTGCTGATATGGTGGAGAAGTTTTTCAAGCATTCTGAATATTTTTGTGTTCAGATGATATCCTGGAGCATTGATGGAAAGTAAATTTCATGATGTTTTCATTTGTATAATCAACTCAAGAAGCTGAATTTTTTATAATCTGTTGTGTCACTTTTGTTTAGAATTATTCCAGTCTTCAGTAAAGTACTACAATTTTTACTTTGTAGACATATGAAATGACCTTTATATTAAAACAAATGAATCATGTCTCGTATAAGGAAGATGTGTTTATTTTAGAGAGTTTCATTTAGTGTTACAGTGAAAATGAGAAACAAACCACCCACAACTGGGTGTTTAGGGTTTGGAAGATGTTATTGGCTCTTTTAAGAAAGTTTACTTCCAGTGTGAAAAAAGCAAGTGAGACAGCAAAAACTGCTGTTTCTGCCCTGTAGCTCTTCCTGTGATCCTAAAGATCAGCAAAAGGACTGAGAGCTGCTTTTCCTGTGTTGATGTATCATAGCTTGCTGCTGAATTGCAGATAGTAACTGAAGTGGTGGGATTTCTTGCCACTTTGTACTTAACTCATTGTCTTGATGTTTGCTTTTTTAGTCTAATGGTTGGAACTGGTCCTTTCTTAAGAGTGCTGTAGGAAAGGGTGGGGGGATTTTGGTGGTGCAGTAGAAGAGAAAGGAATACATTTAGAAGATGAACAGCTGGTGGTTAGTTGCAAGCTGGAGAAATAGCTCTGTATTCCCATTTTAGCTCATCAGTCTCCTGGGAACAAGACTTCAAAGGTGAAAGACAATCTAACTGAACTCTGGTAATATACCTCACCAGAGTGAGGTTTCCAGATACATAAACATTACTTATATTTCTCCTAAGCTTTTAAAACTTCACTTTTGTACAGCTTTTTGGTTTGTTTTGGTTGGTTTTTTTCTTATTTTTAGGAATTTCTCAATGGGATAGAAGATTGAGCCCTTACTGTCTGTTGATATTGACAAAAGGAAAACCAAGACCTTCCCTTAAAAAGGTCTTAGCATGGTCTGCTGGCCTGATGGATAGTTTTATTATATTGATTAAGAAAGGATGGAAAGAAGAGTTGGCAGGAAATACAGTAAACCTTGCCCAGGTGTATGTACTTATGTATGTAATTTCTGCGGATAAAGGTGAAAGCAATGACAAAGTATCCACTCACTTAAATGGGAGTGTGTTGGAACTCGAGAGACCATCTAGAGGAGAGTGATTAAAGTCTGTACTTGCTGGAGAAAATAATTGTGTCTGAAACTACCTGATTATAATTAAAGAAGAAAATTACCCACTTTCTCAAAATGACTATTTTTCTAGATTTTTAAAAAAATTTAAATAAAAGAAGCAAAACATTTTTCATCTTTTGGTACAGTATATTTTTGTAAAGAAACCCAATCCCAAACACAATGTCAGAGTAGTAGTAGTAATAGCAGCAGCAGTAATAATAATACTTTCATAGCTATTAAAATACTACTATGGAAAGCAAACCCCCTCAATCGTTGACCATCAATTATGAGTGATTCGTGCTGTCGAGAACTTGTGCTGTCGGTGCCCTCTAGATGGCACCCTTTGCCACTCCAGCTTTCCATCCATCACTTACTTCCCTTTTGAACAGGGTGGCAAAACAACTCGTGACAAAATTGCTCCTTACATGGTTTACATGTGCTCCGTTCAGAACGCCCTCTCGTCCCCCATTTGTACTGTTGGCAGCACATGTCTTTGTATCTTGGCAAGGTTCTGTCTTCAGTGAACATGAAGTTTTGCTTCTGGTTATACACTAGCAAGTAGGAGACATTTTGTTTTCATGTGTGAGAACCAAATTAAAATAAGACTAAAGTCCAGACCTGCCCTTGCCCCATTGCACTTAAGAAACACACCAAGGTGTCTGAAGGTGCTGGTCCAAGGGAGGAGGTGGCAGAGGGCAGGAACAAGCAGGTGTGAGAAGGTGAAATAATTCCTTTTGACAACACCACCATCTTATGCAAATGTAAATTGATTGTGAAACTACCACACAACTTACTCAGCTGCATTAGGGCCCAATGAGCTCAATATTTAACACCTAGACTGCTTCTGATAGCCCAGCCAAAGTTGTTGGTCGTCATGTCTGCTGTCTCTTCCCTCTGGCTCTTACCTGGTTAATATTTGGTGTCAGAATGCACTTCAAATTATTTGATCTTGAATCACTATTTGCAAAAAGTGGTCATGAAATTATTATCCAGTGTGGGTGGGTTAACTGGGTAAATAGGAGCCTAGGAGCTTCTGTGGTTCTGAACATCACTAATGTAAGGGAATCAAGTTGCACATCTGTGAATCATGGGGCTGGGGTTTAAACACAAGTCACTGATCCTGAAGAAGATAATTTTACAGCATTTTCTATGCAAATGTATCCTTTTGCTGATATTCTGAAAACAGTTTAAGGACTAATTTATAAATATTTAGTTCAGCTAGAACTACTGGATACCCTCAGTATTTGGTGTTCCGTTAAGCTAGGCCTGGGGATAGTTAATTGTCCTCTAGTTCCCTGCTTCACCATCACCATAATTTCTCTAGCAGTTGCTTTCCTTGCTGGTTCTGTGTTGGAAATGACTGTGGTGGTAATGATAGTTTTACAAGTTCCTTTTTTCCTGAGGAGGCCAGAGTCATGGCAATATTTTGTACAGAGAGAAAAATTATCACTGCCACACAATTAACTCCAAATAACTCTCCTCTGCTCCCTAACACTGTTTAAGATATTGATCTATATATTTTGACAGAAACCTATTTCTGGTTTTACAGTTTTAGTCAAGAATGGCTTTTTAACAAAACTCTGCAAGGGACTCAGTACATTTGTAGTAAAACATCTTAACTAATGAAGATGAGATAAAAAACCTCAAGGCTTTCTTCAGCCTTGCAGTTGAAGCACCATGTCTAAAGCTTGCCTTGGTAAGGTCAGGAAATTGGAAGTGGACTTCAGCCAAGTTTGGGCCCATTTTGTTTTACCAAGCATCTTTTCAGCTTGCTTGGAATGCTGTCATCAGATACCACGCTGTCAATCTCAGCCTGGCACAAATTTCCAGAATATCCTTTTTGTGGCGCCCTCTTCATGTCCCAAGCTCATGGCACTCTGTTGTCACGTGGCAATGTGTGAGTGATTCCATGATTGCAGGTAGTTTTGTTTTACCTAATGCTCCCAGCTCCCATGCTTGTGAGAATATTTGTCTGTCTTTCTTAGTAAGAAGAAGGGAATATCAATGTTTCCTGACTGAAAAAAACCCCATCACTAAACTGACTCTTCCCAACATAACACCTACATACAAACTCGAAGGTGGCTTGGGAGTGCTCTGGAGTCACAGAAGTCAGAAGCTGACTAACGAAGGGACAACAGTCATAATTTTTTAATCTCATGACTCTTTTTTCCAAATGCTGTTGTGATTTTTGTAAATTGATCTGTGAATTTTTAGCACTTGAGATGACTGGTACTCATATTCCTTGCTTATTCACTTCTGATCAGGTAAATACCCAATCAGAGAAGAAATTTCACCATTTCTTCTTACTGCTTAGTCTTCTACAATGACTCTTAATGCCCTGTAATTATGGGCAACTGTTGTATGGAAGATGTGTAATCCTTACATATAAGGATTCCTTCTGTATATATAGACCTGAGACCTTATGTAATGGTTCTTCACAATCCTTACATATCCTTGTATGTTAGACAATAAAACACAACATGCTTTGTTCCTCAGATTTTAATTTTTTGATCTCTAGAAATAAAACAGCTTCCCTGGTCTTACAGTGGAGCTGGTAGCAGGTTTTTTTTTGTTAAAGTTACTTACTGTTTCCAGTTTTAATACCTTGTTTTTAGTTGTTTAGAAGTTTCCCAGTCTGCTCAAGCAAATATTTTCCATGCAGAATTTGTATCATATTGAATGTCTTGGGAAAATTCAACTAAAGCAGTCTATCTGCTTCTGGGAATTTTAGGAGAAGGAAGATACTTTTATGATAATAAGTGTTTCACATCCATGTGGTTGAAATAATTTGGCACCTTCCATCCTTTGGATCAAGGAATTGATGGTTGACAGGTGATCACATGCTGGATAGGACAAGGGGAGACAGTTAGGACTGCCTTTCTCCATGGTGCTGGTTTGGATATGGGAGCAATGTAAATAGACAGCAAGCCCAGGAACAGAAGGGACTGAAGACAGTAAAACTGTGGCATTTCAAACTAACCTTTCTATGCATGTGCACCATGACACATTTTAGGTTATTGCTCTAATTTTTTCTTCCATTCCTGCCTGTTAAAAGGGGAAGAAAATATTTTTAATGGCCTGAACTGCTAACTGCAAAGGGATTGTGCAGTTTGCTTTCACTGAAGAAGTTCTGGAATGTCAGAGTAATTGCTTTCAAGTGCATGCAATACACATCTCGTGTAGATCCCTGCACCTGTTTTATGCTTGTCAGTGATCCATCGCTTCTTTTCCTTATAGGTTCAGGGAATGTGTTGAAGTGTGAGATGCAATCCTGCTGCGTGTCCGAGCCTTGTCTAGCTAGGTGGTACTTACAGAGCTGGGGAGGGTTTTGAGGGTGCCTGCCAAATTGCATCTACTAGAGCAGGAGAACTAAGTTAATCAGATGATTAAAATTAAAGGAATGGATCTAATTCTGCAAAGAAATGCTGCCTGGATTGTAGGTAATTTCTGCCTTTTGGCTTCATATCTCTGGCACACCTTGTGGACTGTGTTAAGCTGTGGAAGAAAGAAAGGGATCCCTGCACCTGGAAATGCACAGGTAGTAGATATACTTTTAATAAGTTAGATATATTTCACTGCTCAGTATCAGTATGTTTAACTGGATGAATGCTGCTTGTGTATGGATGTAGCCAGTTAATCCTATTTGTTTATTCATGGAGCGGCATTTATTTCTATCTTTCGTACTGGCAGTATCTAGGTGTACCTGGCAGTAAATCATAGGCAGATGATGTGCTCTTCAGGAAGGTGCATCTCTTCCCTTGCAGCTGGAGGGCTTTGTCTTGCCATTAAAACTTCCTCTAGTGACCTCTACTGGGTGCAGGATAAAGGAGAGCCTCAAGGTTACCGTCTGTGGCCATGGTGGGAGGAAGGTTGCCAGCCCTTCTTGCTGTGGGACCCAGAGATCCCTAGTAAACCCCTTATTTTGCGGTTGTTGTCAAGTGGATGTAGCGTTGTCTCCCCAAAGAATCAGCATCAACAGTTATTAATCATGTTGCAAAGATAGTACGCATGTTTGCTGTGATTTCCCAGAAAGTAATGCAGTGGTGTACCATCTTGTGGTAGCTCAAGTATTTTTAGAAGACTTCTTAACAGGAAACATTACTTAAACAACAGAAATAGATGAGTTTAGAAAGGCAAAAAGGAAGACACTTTTTTCTAAAGTAGCTCCAAGGTTGTAGATGCCAAAATGCATAGGATTTTAATTAGTTTGCTGCAAATGTCATTTTTCTTTCTTTCTGTGAAGACATCCACCTGCAGAATCTCAAAATGTTTTCATGTCAAAGGTTTGAGGTCTGAAAAGTCTGCAACCTCACACTTATTTTTTTTCTAGTGTTATCAGCCAAAAGAGTAATGATCTATTGTGTGAATATATAGCAGAATTTTTCATGCATAGTGTGAGGACATCACAGAATAGTGATAAGGAGAATAAATGAAATATTGCTACGCATGTAAGCACTCAAGATTAATAAGACTCACAAAGAAATCACCTGGAAAAATAAAAAAAAACCCAAACCAAATCTGTTGCTGGTAGTTTGCATTTTGTCTGAAACTGTTCCAGCACTTGCACATGAGTTTGAAAAATAGATCCACTCTTTTCTTTATGTCTAGCTCATTGAGATTTTGCATTTTCTCTTCAGTGTATTGTAATCTGAAGTGAAAAAGGAGTTAATTCCATTCCACTGTCCTTCTTGTTAATTTCCTTCCATTTCTATTGCAGTTCTACTGTTTTGCTACTGTCAATTTATTTTTCTGTTTTTAAGATTTAAGGCCAACGTAGTAAATGGTATTTGGTAGCAAGGGAATGATATCCATTGCATTGTGAAGAAAACAGATTTTAAAATTCCTTGTATTAAGAGTACCAGAGATTGTTTGCTAGTCCTTATCTGCACTGAAGTATTTTTTCCTGAATTTGGCATAAGTCAGAGCTCTGCCAGTTTTGTTGCATATCGTGAACTCACTTTTGAAATTCAGAGTGATAGTATCTGTCAGACTTTTTTATTTTTTATTTTTTTATTGCTCTGCATATGTTACATTTGTTCTTTTGAGTTAAAAGGTTCTTTATGAAGTGAAAGTTCCCCAGGCTGTCTCCTAAGTCCTCATACATAGAAAGGTGGCATGGACTCACAAGTATTCCAAGGGCAGGGCAAGTGCCCTTTGCGAGGAGCTGGCAGTAGGACTGTGGTCAAGCAGGGACTCCTGGGTAATTAGAATCCTTAGCTTTGGGAGGAAATGAGCCAACAGCTGCCTGAAACCAAGACTGTTGTGTCATCTCAGGACCCCATGGCATGTCCATTCCAGACTCATTCTTCCTTCTCTCTAGAGAAGCATTGTTGTCAACTGCAAGAAAATTGTTCCTAGAGCTCCCTTGTCCCTCTGCATGCTGATATGTGTCCTGTGGCTCTCAGACCTGTTTGCACTGCTCTGATGAGAAAGGCTGCTGGTCTTCACCAGAGTTCATATTTGAGAATGGTTCTTCCTTGAACTCCCAAAGTGAGAAAAAACAGGGATCGAATCAAAGGAGCCCTGTAGGTCTTGCTCATTTTTCTGTGGTTCTGGTGAAAATATGAGTTTGGTTTCCTAATAGACTATAAGGGAACAGTGTTACCCTTTGCTCATGATGCTCCTTCCCCAAAGAAGTGCTAATTGAGAAAGAAGGTTTAGAGTTATAACAAGCAACTAGCAGTAAATCCATTTTGTTTCTGTGTGTGATACTACAGCAGAACACTACTGGCAGTGGGATGTAACTGTACTTTTGGTAAGACTGTATTTGTTCAGCGGCTTGTGAAGGGCCTTTGGTAATAATTATATGTGTTTTTATGAGCAAGCAGAGTCCCTAAATGGGATTGTGTGAGGCTTAGTACAGGTCAGATCCACTCCACAGAATTCATTGTCTGAACAGCTGGATAAAGGAGAAGCGAAATGAGAAACAGATACAAAGATAGATGAAGGCTATGCTAAGGTCATGCTCTCAGTCAGTGACATCTGTGTAGAGACATCTGCAATATGGAAATGAAATTGCTGACTCTCTGTCTAGTGTCCTCTTTACATGGCTATATGCTGAGATCTGAGGGGAGGCATGCCTCTGAACCCTCAGTCTGCTGGATCCCAGCCATTCCACGTCTGCTGATTACTTTACAAAGCTCCTGCATACCATTTGGCCCAGGATGTAAAATTTCAAAAACCAGTAGCATCTTCTGGATATCTTCTTTATATTTCTAGTGTTTATTTACATGCAATTTGTTTCTTCCTCACCCTGTTAATTCTCCTTGGTTTTTATTTAGATCCTATGAATACCGTGGTGAGAGATTTATTGTAACTTTTGGAATGTATGACTGTTAAAACATCTGAAAGTCAGATCAGTTTCAATACAGCAAAGGCACATATATTTATTTCTGTGTAAAAGATGTTGTATCTTGTCTACCTCCCCTTAAAAACTTCTTTCTGACCTTAGGTGCACAGCTCAGCAAAGAATTCTTTTGGCCACGATCATTCAGAGGTGTCTTGTGACAGATTACCTACCCAACCAATTTGTAATATACACGGAGGTCCGGGGGGAGACATTCAGACTGTCCCTGTGACCTTTCTCTTCTGGCACCCTTGTGCAATGTGCAGAAGTCACGGTGCAGTAAAAGTGACTTTCCAGCACTGAGTGTAGCATGAGAATTCCAAACAAGGGCCCTTGCATGGGAGAGGTCACATATCTGTTACCTTGAACAGAAACCTCACATGTAACGAGCATTTTGAGGTGTTCAGTATCTTTATTTTTCCCCTTATATGGACAACCTGATGTAATTCCTGGTGTTTGGTCCTTCTGTGTTTGCTGAAAATGTTTTTTTTTTAACGCTACTGAGTTAAAGAAATTGCTTTATTGCTTATATTGAAAACATTAGCCATGCATTGTATTGTATGCAAGGGAGAATTTTTTTAAAGTACTGTGTAGGCAGGTACTTTTAAGTACTTATTTGATATTTGCAAATGAAATTCTTGAGAGAAATTGAAATGGGGCTTTATAATATGACCTTGCACTAAAGAAAATGCATGGGATGTTATTGTAATACACATAAATTAATTTGTTATTGACAATAAAAAGAGAGTATTTTTCCATAGTTCCCTGTCTTCAAGGCTAACTAAGCAGACATAGTGGTACAAGATCTCTCTAACATCATGCCTGGACTAAAATGTGATAGAGCAGATATGTGGGCAGATAGGTTTAATTTCAGTTATGACCCTGCCTAGTTATGAGTCTGTCTAGTTTACCTCATATCTTAAATAGTGACTATAGTTGAAGATGATAGAGAAAATCTCAGCCTTTAGACTTTACTACTGGCAGGGAGACAACAAGTTGTGGTATGATTTTCTCTTGACATTTGATGTTGCCATAGTCCTTAATATCATCGCTACATTTTAAAGGATATGTTCACTAAGGCAATTACTGCTTTTATCAAATCAAACATGTTCTGCTGTCTTTCCAAAACTCGTGGTAGACCCATGTTTGATAATTCTAAATCTGGAGCAATTGCCTAAAGCCTCTTGGTCCTGCATGTTTTAGGCCATAATAGAGGCATCCTACTTTCTCCTATTTATACCTACTCTATGTATTTCTTCCAACTCATATCTTAACAGGGTTTTATAATGGTTTCATACAAAACCTACTCTATAAGAATAGAAATGTACAGTATGGAAATGTAACTTGATGATAAGAGCATCTAAGGAGTTGTAGGATCTAAACATAACTCCATATAGCATCACTAAAATGGAGGAATGAACAAAATTCAGAAGATTAGGACAAATTAATAAGACAAATTATCTAAAATGATTATTTTTGTTTCTGTTTTAGTACTTCTAGTCCTTTAAGCTGTCCTTCTTTCAAGACAATATTCTAGCCCCTAAATACAGAGGTCTGTATTTAGGGGCTGTAGGTCTTTCCAGCACTACATCCAAGACCTGTATCTTTAATCTCCCTTGTGTGTGCACTTCATTTTTAGTTGTAGAATAATTCACTGTCTTTTAAAATAGAGAAACATGGAAAGGCATGACTTTATCCAAAAACTTAAATTGGGCAGATTTTTGAAAGCATTTTCTCTTCCTTGTACTGATTCAACATGCAACTACTGTCTCTCCTGTCACTGTTAGTTACTGGGCTTGTTAAACACAGTGTTCACACCACTTTACCTCACTTAAGGAGAACACCTTCTGCACTTAATGCTGCATAAAAATTGCACTACAATTTTTTTGTCAGGCAGCTACTCCTAGAGAATAGGCATGAAAATCTTAAGCTAGGAATTCTAGCTGCCACTGATTGCCAACACATTGATTCAAAATGTTTGAGGGCCAGCATGGGACTTGTAAAAAAAGCTTGTGTGATGCACTGTTCCTGGCTCACACGGGGCTTTACAAGCTCCCCTTGCTTCATTAGTAGTAATTTAATGCATGGTTAAATATTTCGGGAGCCAGCTCAGCATGAGAATTTGCTCCTTATATCCTCAGACAGTACAAAATTTAAATGTATCAGAGATTATTTATGGACACCATGACTGACAGTTGTCACATCAGAGACATGACAGTCTAAGCAGACAGGCTGTTATGAAACTGAGTGGAAAAGCAGGGGCTTAGCATGATGGAAATAAGCATCCAAGGTCACCCAACAGATCTGTTACAGAAGCAGGGCTGTAAGACTTTCTGACTTCCAGACCAGGCCCTGAGTCATGCTGCTACTGCAGCGGGACCCCCTTGCAATGAAAGAAATGTCTTCCTTATCACACCTGTTTCTTATGCCTGGGATTGTATTCTCTGAGTCTAGTTGTATGAAAGCCTTCATGTTATCAGCTAACATTTGCCAAGTATGTGGGAGATATTTTTTCCCCCAGGAATTCTTCAGTCATCTCTGTTTCAGCATCATGCGATTGCAGTAGAGAATATTGGCTTCTTAGCTATCTCTGGGTTCCAAAATCAGTGGAATGCATAATTGGAAGAATATGGGTTGGCAATAATGATTTAAGCTCTATTTCCATGTCTGCCAATTCTGCTGTAGTTCCCAGGATCACCCTGCATCTAGAAACATACTCTTAATGTATGCAGTGTCTGGAACTATGAATGGTTTTCCAAAATGTTCAGCAGACACCAAAGAAAAAATTAGACTCTTAAAAATAACCTACCTCCAGCATTATCTTTCAATAACATTTAACTTTGGAAACTGCATTTTGTCTTTTACCTTGGAAATCATAATAATTTGTCATCCATCAATGCAAGGGAAGTCAAGAAGAAGAGAAATATGAGTCTGTAGTGTTACAAACTACTTTTATCAGCATGAATTTGGAATGAGAATTAATTTGTCAAATGAAACACTGAAGTTTATGCCTTCCTTTATGCCTAAAATAAATGTTTTCTGGAAATCAAAACCTCAACAAAAAACATTGCTTTGGAGTGTCTGTTTATCCATTGTTCAATATCTGTCCTGGTTTATTTTTTTTCTCAGCTTGTAAAAGCATGCTTTGTTTGGTCTTTGTGATACTCCATGTAGCTCAAAAGATTCATTCAGTATTAGAGCTAAATGAGAATAAAACATAACTTTCTGAACTGTGGAAGACATTTAATGTCCTGCTCTCTGTTTGTCAATTATAATTGCAAACAAGCAAGTACTGTTTGTTCCAGTGAAAAGATGGGATTTTCTACCTTCCAGTAAGCCAAAATGACTTGCTAAAGGATATAGCCTGAGATGCTTCACCATGTGGGTGGTCTCAGATTACACATTATTTACAGTGAGTCTCTTCACATACTTGAAGGTAAGCATGTGCTGAAATGCTTTGTTAAATCAGGGTTATTGGGCATCACGTATTCATTTACTTTGAGGTTGTCTGAGCATATATCCAATGGAAAGACAATTGCATTTTCAAGGAGCTCATATTCTATGTGTAAATGTAAATGAAAGGAAAATGACACAACAAAGCAATAACATTATTGTTCAGTGAACTTGTTTTTGTAGCTAGTCTTTGCTTGACAAGGGTAATGCTTTAATCACATCAGAGGATTTTTTTCAAGCTTCATTCTGCAGCATTTGGTCTTTGTTAGGATTTTGCTGTACCATGGATTGTGCGATAAGCCTTCTGTTGCTGGTTCCTTGAAATAGGTTAAAGTGCATAAGAATAAAGGGAAAAGTAAAAGATAAATCAGAGCAGTGAAGAAAAGATGGTCCCTTTTCAATTTCTTTTCAGTTTTTCAGACAATTATATTACTTGTCTTTTACAGAAGTTCTCAATTTAGATCAAAACAGGCCGAACTCCTTTGGTGTTATTCTGGTTGGCACAAGCCAAGAATTGGTCTGCTGTGTTTCACTGAACAGAAAATACAAAAGCCTGGATTTGGATGATTCCCTTCCATGTCAAAAAACAGAACTTCAGTGCATATGGTGCATTTCAGATAAAACTTGCTCAGCTGTCACTGATTCATTGTCAGAACTGTGGTCAAGTGATAGTTCCAGATGTGTACTTGAAATGTAAATTCTTTTGTTTATGAAGCTCCTTATTTTTTTTAATACATTGGGAATTAGCTGAGTTCATTTATCTTTATTCTTTTCCAGTGCTTTCATATTTATTTCCCTTGAAAGTGGCCCACCACCTCTGTTTTGCGAGCATTGGCTATTCCTTCTGATATTCATATCAGTAGGGCTCCTACAGTATGAGAGACAGGAACTTGGACTAAAATCCCTCCACTGTCTGAGTATCAGTTTAAAGTCAGCAGTGTATACGGTATGTATGCACTGCTATCTGATTGAATGTGGTGGGCTAGAAAATGTTTGAAAGATTGTTCCCAGTAATGGTTATCTGAATGCAATGAAATGAGAGAAGAAAATTGCATTCAGATGAGCTGTGATCTATGGATTACATAGGATGTAAACCTTCAAACCTAGAGGCTTTTGTTTTTATTAGGAACCATAGCCAAACATTTGTCTTTTTTTTAGAGATCCTAATGCAGGCAATCCTACCTTTTGTTTTCTGAAAAAAAAAACCCGGGATTTTTATGAGTGGCAATAGTAGGTGTCCCATTGTGCCCCCATCACACACAGCTGGTGATGGTGTTCGGTAGTGTCTGGAAGACCAGTAGGAGAGGCAAACTGACATGCAAAACTAGGCTCTTGTGTATAGGCAGGGACATGTCTAAACTCTCAGCAGTCTGCCAATTGCTCTGCTTGGAATGAGCTGGAATGAGTTGGAACAAGACGTAAGTTTGTCTCCAGCAAAGAAAAGTCCTCACCAATTAGCACGGGTGTTTTTCAAATACTCTACAAGTGATATTTCAGTTCTGCCTCACTCCAGATCCCACATCCTAGATAACTTGACTGCAATGTTTTTTCCTTTTCTTTTGAGAGGCTGATAAAGAGCAACTGCAGTTTACAGTGACCTCCAGTGGTCAAAACCCTGTTTTGGAAGAAAGACCGAGCTAGTACCCCAATTTTGTGTGAAAATCATTCTTCAGAGGGTTTAGGTGTTGCAGCTTCACTTCTGTAAAGCCTAATACAGTCTGATTTATCATGTTTTGTGCTGTGTTTCTGTTGTTGCTTTTTAAAAATTAACCTTGGATTTTTCTTCTTTCTGCTCTTTCTCCTCTCAGGATCTTCTTACTTTTTGGATTGACAATAGTTGACAATAGTCCTACTGGAGCCATATTGTGTATGAATTGTATATGAACTGTATATGAACTGTATGAAGCTTTTCTTGATTAGTTGTCTCCTGGCATAATGGCATGAGATCAGTTCTGCTCTTCTTTCCCTCAGAAATACTGATTTTTCTTATAGTCTGCTTAATGCTCATAATTTCTTTTAAGGTTCTTCTGCATCTTTCTTTCTGTCTTTCCCATATATTTACATATGTTGTTCATTGAGGACTTTTTTCATTTTGCTTAAGCTGGTTTCTTCAGTGGTCTGTGTTGAGAATTGATTCTACAAAGGTTTAACCATCTGGCTAGCTTAGACTCCACAAATAGTATGAAAGAGTAGATTTTTGGAATTGATGATGCTGGAATGTGCCATTGGGGATGAAGGGAAAATATTTCTGTATTGTTCAAGGCAATATGCCTTGAACAATACAGAATATGCCTTTATGCTTTAGAGTCCTTCATAGCAATTTTAATAGAGGAATACTTGTCCTTGCCTATGCTGACTTCTGCACTATGGGCAGCACAGAGTAATCTGCATTCTTTACTTCCATTTCTCAGCATTACTGACCTTTCCCTGTAGAAAATAGACAGCTTTCTTCAGGAATGAAAATGGAGCTGGATTCTACAAAGAGCAGTCAAGATGTCAGGTCATTTGTGGTTTTATAGGGACAGGGAGGAAATTTTGGGGAGTTAATATGACAGAAGACTCACTTGCCTTTCCCAGATGATTTCCATTCTTTTGCTCTTCATATACCAAATAAATGTGCTCTGTGGTAGATATGCAAGGGATCAGAAATCAGCAGACTTAAGACAGCTGCTGTGAATGTAAATTCGCATGTGCATTACTTAAGCAGACATATTCTGAGTTGCCATTATGGTTATATTGGGAGTTGCCTTTTCCTGGGAATATCTAAACAGAATAAAACACAAACAGGCATGAAGATCAGGTTTCAGAATTTGCACAAAGTCTTGTTTGCTGATTTTCTGTTTTAAGTTTTGCTGATTATAATGGATCTTTAATTCTCATGGACTTTCTTTTGACCTCTGAGATGGTGTTTGAGGGGTTGTTGGAGTTCCTTGTCTTCCTTGGGATAGGCTAGAATTTGGAAAACAAGCTAAACAATTAAACAACACAGCAGAGCAGCCCACTGAAAGATAAAGCACAAAATATTCTACTACATATCGTGCTTGGGCTGGCTCGTCTCTAAATCCATCCCAAGCAGATCAGTTTGGTGCTGTTTTATTTAATTTACAGAGGTTTCCTGTACCTTTGCCATAACCCCAGTGACTGACAGTGAAAGAGCCTGTTGTCATTGTAAAAGAAAAGGATGTGTTGACCACATTTCTGCACTCCTTACTCTGTGCTGCAAGGGGGAAACTGTGCTTGTAAATGGGAATAATCAAATCCTATAGAGAGGGAGGTTGGATGTCATGCTGGCAAGGTGCCAGCTAGCTTCCTGGGAATCTCCCTGTAGCCTGCTTCTTGTGAATCTTGTAAATGCCTAGAATTTGAATGCATATTTGTCATAGCTGTGGAGTAAATATGTATAAAAATAGTCCATTCATCTGATTTTCCAGACTGACAAAAAAGCAAGTCTCAGACTGGAGCTGAGGTGAAGAACTGGTGATAGACATAACCATGGATGGTTCTGCTGTGGCAGGCATGTGCTGCTCTCCCTGTAAGGTTTCACTGGTAATCTCTGGGCAGTGGAACATAGACATCAGGTTTCATGCCTTTCTGAGAGACTGTGGACCTCTGAAGAGATGCTGACGGTGTCAGAGCAGCTTGAAAAGTTAGAAGACTGTAGTTGTCAGCAGAACAGCAGGTGTTGTAGTGACAAAGGTTCAGACCTATGACATGGAATGTAGCAGTGCAATGGCTGTAGCTGGCTCTGTTCTTCTGGCTTATTAAGCATTTACATCAAAGCTAACTGGGAACTGAAGTACCTGCAGATGATGATGAGTCCTGTAGGCTTATGAGACTTTCTAATTGTGGTGTTCAGTGATGTGAATGTTAACTATAATGAGTCCACCTCTCCCCAATTGTTTCTGCTCCTTAAATGGCTCCAGTCATATTTCTTTATCCCTGCTAATAATAGAGGGGATTTACAGATGGCTCATATGCCAAGGACTTAATACCAAGCACTATCAAAATGTGTCATAGCTTCAAACCATAGTTTTGGATATTCTCCATGAACCTACTTGTGCCAGTACTTTCCAGAAGTGCTTCCTGAGGACAATGGTGTTTCCTTTTTTGGTTCAGCAGTGGTAGGCATTTTGGCAATGAATTGCTTTCTGAGTGATTCTTGAGAATCACAAGATAATCTTTAGGAGCTAATGCAAACTAATTAGCATACATGATTATAAGATGCCCATCCTATCCTAAAATCTACAGATCTGTGGCTTTGTGTATTAGCTTAAGGAAAAAAAGTAAAGCTACTTGCATCTACCAACCTTATTTCCCAACTCAAGATGAAGTAGGCCAGAAACAAGACTTGTGCTTCCAGATGATCATTGTCTAGACAAAGAGTGAACCATATCATTGTAAATGGAACTTCTGATGCCTTCCTTAGAAACTTGTATCTATTCCACCTTGGATGAAGGAAAACTGGGATTCATGCCACTGAAGCTCTTTGCAATTTAAAGGCATTTGCAAGGTTTTCTGTGTCAAATGACAATTACATTTACCCATAGTTTGGGGAGGTGAGGTGGGAAGAGAGGGAAGAGGGAATAGATTAATTTCTTTTTTTTTTTTTTTCATTCTTTCTTCTTTGTACTTTGTTGCTTCAGATTCTTCTGTTAAATATTTTTAAAAATGAATGAAATTTTAAGACAATTGCCCTCGAAAAGTCTGTCCTGAGCTTGAGCACACTAACTTACAGTGCTGTGAGAAGGACTGCAGCACTAACAAAGCATCTGAAATCTTTTACTTTGCAATCAGGTTTAACACTGTCTCTGCAATTTTTAATGAGTTCTGAAACCCAAAAAATAAATTGCATTGTTTATTCATATTAAAGCACACTTCTAAGTCTCTGTTTGGGACATGTAAGTGATTGTACCTCACAGTGGAGTAGGGTGTTCAGGGTTCATGTAAATTGTTTGTCGTATGTAATGTTCCCTCAGTGCCCCTGCCCAGCGAAGGTTTTCCTTGATTTGGATTAGTCTGTTCAAGCAGGTGAATGCATGTTAGTGCACTGAAATGGTGTGGATTTAGACCCTACCAGGATCTCCCTACTTAACCTTCACATATTCAGTATTAGCACATGGATTAAGTCAATGATTCTTTGAATGTTTCTTCATGCTTTGAGAGCCTAAGGGATGCTGTGCATGGAGTGAGTATGAGGCAGGGAGCATGCTGCCTGTGGGCATTCTGTTATGTCCAAACACCCAGGCCACAAGATTTAACAGATTTGCACAAAATACTTCTGAACAGTGGCATGAGCATGGTGATAATGTGTTTGAGAGGTGCAGATGGCTAACTGGTCCTTGATATTCAAGTTAGAATCATGTCTTGAGATTTCAAAGAATCACGTCTCTTTGGCTGTTACTCATGGCTTTGTGTCCATAGCAGTAAGCAATCATATGAGCACTTCTTCAGAAAGTGGAAAAGTTAAAATAGATTGCTTACTTTAACTATCATTACTCAAAAGAGGCTTAATTTTTCTTTCTGTTAGTGTGATGCATGTCTGCTCTCCTCCAGCTCTGATTATGTCCATGACAGTTAAAAGTGTTCCTATGGAGATTTTTCAGTGTAACAGTCATTGCATTTGTATGGCCGATGCTTCCTTCCAATCTCAAAGCTCTCAACATATTATGACTCCTCTGAATGACACTTCTGTATTATTATCCCTATTTGAAGAAAAGGAGAAACTGAATTGGAAAGGTATTACACAACTTTCTTAAGGGGATACACAGCAAATAAGTACTGACTGACTTTAGTTCCCTGCTATTTTCCCTTGATCTCAAAAACCTGAACCTGAAACAAGATACAAATGAGAGGAATTACTTTAATTTTTTTTACTATTAAAAAAATCCTAGTTTTTTTTCTTCCTGTTTTTCTTCTTTGCTTCATGTTCTGCTCCAGTTTTGGCTAAGTCTTAAAGCACTGGGCATACTGATAATGTGTTCAAGAGGAGTAGAGGGCACTGACAGGTCCTTTAGATTCAAATTGCACCTTTTCAAGAAATGATGCCTCTTCAGCTCCATTCAGGAGCTCTGCTGTGTAAGTTTGGGATGTTCCCTTGTCATTACATGCATTCATGCTGTATTCCTTAAGAAAACATACAAGCATTTACATATTGAGCAACAAGCCAAAGGCATGAGTAGCAGGGTCTGAAGAAATTAACTGCACACACAGAATTGCAGGTGCTGCCTGCCCAGAGACATGCCTGCATGACCAAATCAATATTTGGGAAGGAAGAATTGGGTTCCCCGGGAAGACAAACATTTAGCCACCTCTGCCTTTGCTACGTTAGTTCTCGATGCCCAGTGGTGAAACTATGAAGACACAGCCTCCCGACTGATGTCGGGGGTGGGATCTGCTCCCTGCTCTGCACGTGACCCTTCATTCCTGGCGGTTACAGTCCTGATCCCTGACACTTGATTCTGGATGGTGGCAATGCAGACATCTGAGCCTTCATGCTTGATCTCTGACACTGGATCTCTATTAGGAAAATTACTGGTACACGATCTGCCTGATTACAGCTACTTGATATATGGTGATGTTCCCCATTGTGGCTTGTTTACCGCTGAAAGTAAACTTGACCAGCTAGTACAGCAGAACCAAAGAACTGAAGAATTTTGTTGTGCTGTGTGAATACTGTGGACGAAACTTGATGTTAAGAAATGCCATCTTTTAAGGAAAATACCCAGACGTTGTGATGCAGGGGTAAAAGGAGAAATGAAAGAGGAAATATTTAAAAAAATCAGTGCTTCTACCGGTTGTCAGAGCTTCATGCTCTGCCTTAACTCTGTATGCTATGTTCAACACAGACTGGCATCTAAACCCAAAAATAGCTTCATGTAAAATTGTCTTTTTATGTCACGTTTGGTTGATTCTATTTCACAATAAGTACATTTCGGTTCGGTCAGTGGGTTTCCAGAAGATAGAAAAAACCTTTGACTGAGCAAGCTGGTTGAAATTTGTTTGCAAAGAAATTTATAATCTGGCTTATTTCATAAGGTTTTGAATTTCACTGTAATAATTTCACACCCTTGAAGAGAGGGCTGCAAAAGAAAAACTGCACTGAAATGAAAAATAGACATGCTTCATTTCAGTAGGACTGCAGATATTGCTTTGCCTTCTTCCCTAGTTAATTTTACTTGGAAGAAAACATCATGTGTTCATCAGTCTTCTGTTTTCATGAGCCATCATTTTCCAACACATTCCAGTGTTTTGTTTCAAAACTCTTTGGTTAGCTCCAGTGACAACTATTTTTAATTCTCGTGTTGGGTCATATGAATTGGTCAGGGAATAGAGGCTTGCGCTCTGGGCAATCACAGTTCATTTTCCATAGTGTCAGATGAAAAATTTAGGTAAAAAATCAAAACAAACCACAGCAGTCATGAAATTGAATCCCAGAGGCAGAAAGGTGAGTGAGGTCATGGTAAGGCTTCCAAATGTTCCCAGGTGCAAGCACTGTGTTGTAGTGGCAGAAAGAAAGGCTTACAGGCAATAAAGTAGGGGTTTTCATGTGAATATTTTTGAATTAGAGGTTGGCCAGCATCCCAGCTGCAGGTGACTAGTAGCAGTATCTAAAATTGGGGAACATAAGGTGAGATTCTTACCCAGAGAGACCTTCTGAGCTTCATTCAGACAGCAGCCCATGGCCAGAAGTTAATCTTTGCTATTGCCTCTAATGCAACTGTCCTTTGTGATTTTGTCCAATGCCTTTTTATTTTCCTATTTACTCCACCACCCCATCAATATCCTGTGGCAGTAAACTCCTTCACAAGTAATTAGTGTGAGAATCTGTTGTTTCTGATTTGAAACTGATGTGCAGTACTTGTTTTGAGAGTCTGTATCCTTTTGCACTGGGAGAAATGACACTCAGTCATTCTCTATTCATCTGGTCACAGCAATCATGATTTTCTAGAGCCATGATACTACTGACCCGTGTATGTATGACTCTTCAGTGAGTACTGAGATTAAGGCATAAGGATTAGTTAGAAATCATGTATTTCTTTTAAAAAAAAGTAAATAAAAAAGAGAGCAAGTGAAAGACAGAGGAATGAGCTGGTTTTATGAAACCATTAAATCAGCTAAGCAGACTAATAAGAAACTGAACAACACAGCCTAATTGCAAAATGAGATTGCTCTGTGAAATTGTCCCGCCTTTCCAAAGACTGGATTTTTTCCTGCTTGTGAAAATGGCCTTTCCAAAGAGTGAAAATCAGATATTTTGAGAAGAATAATCTCTTTTGCAGTCTTATCTGTGTTGTCTAGGCAGAATGATGAAATAATTTGTGATTTCTGACCAATTCTCATATATTTCATACGCTTAGGACAAGATTTAATCCATGATTCCTGCTGATGCCATTTTTCCAAGCAACATTCATGAGAGTTGCATGATAGAAGTCATGACACAAAATCAACCCCCCTGCTATTTGATGTTCTGAGATGAGAATAGGCTGGTTCATTGTGCTGTCCCATTAAAGCCTAACACGACTGTGCAGTGGAAGGAAGGTTAAAAGGCTGGCTCTTGCCCAGGATAGGGATAGACATAACTTAACGCTGAAAGTCATGATTCAAGTTTCTGTGAAGTTTCTGTAGACTGTTTTCTAAGCTTTGTTGTAGTGGGGCAAGAGGTGAGATGAGTCTTCTCTGCCCCTAGTCCTTGAAACAATAGCAGGTCTCCTTAATCAGGAAGGAGAGCAATACTACCTAGGACACTTTTTCCCATTTGTCCTCCATTGTGACATGGGGTTGAACCATCCTGTAGACATTGCTCACTTTTACTCTCCCTTGGACTATAGGGAATGCCTACCTTAGGCTAAACATCTTTTAGATGACTAGAGTTACATTATGAGGTCTAAAGGTTCTGTAAGTTCATTTTCCTTGTGTTTGTATTCAGCTTTAACTGGCATAATAGCTGGCTGTCCTTCTGAGGAGAAGAGGAAAGCCAGACAGGGTTATCAGTAGGGCTTTATCTATCTGTGCTTTCCCTTCAAATAGGAAAAGGGATGTTATTTATATCTGTGATCCCAAAAATATTACAGAGTTTAAAAGGTAAAAAGGCCTATAACATAAGCTTTCATCAGCTGCATGAAGTGAGAAGGGACCATTTTTATCTTTCAGTCTGCCCTTCTATGGTGTAGAGGCTATGGAAATCAGCCAGGGGGTTTCTGTATGGAACCCAAAAACTTGTGATTAAATTAGAGTGTGTAAAATTAATGGAGTTCTTCTGTAAATAGAAGCAGGGAACAGATGAGCATAGGTCAGGGGAAGAGAGGAAAGTGCCTTTGAGGTAAGAGGAGAGTTTGTTTCATAACATGACTGCTCTTCTCGTGTTTCCCTGTCCCAGAAGCAGTCACTAGACACTCAGGAATCTAGATCTGATGTTTTCATTAACATAAATACAACAAACCTGTTCTAAGCAATGTTATGGTTCCTTTTCTCAATACAAAAACTCATAACAATTTAGCCTGAAAACACTTCAGTAAATGCAAAAGGTCTGGCTCCTAGGAAATATTATATATTGCATAGGTATGATGTTTCTTACTTCTGCTGTATTTTCAAGTCAGAGTTTCCTGTTTATGAGGTTTATTAAATATTATACTCCTGCGTAACACAGGATGTTCACTGTGGTCAGCTGTGCAATGCAGCAAGAGCCCTAACATTTCTGGTCCCTGTTTCTTTCCCACAGTTCTTTGCATTTTAACAATGCAAAATTAGAGACTCTGTAGCCCCTCTTACGCAGAAGTGGGGAAATTACAAGTGAAAGTTATGGGGAAGTTACAAGTGCAAGAAAATCACACTGTCAAAATATCATCACTCCCTTTTCTGTTCTCAGATAGGATAAGAGATCCAGATAGTGATTGGGCCAATTACATGGAGCAAGTGGGAAAAGTAAGGGTACAAACTCTTCACCTGTCTTTCTTTTTGCTGGACAAGTTTCTAGGAGAGCACTGCTCCCACCACCTGCTTCACTAAGAAGCCAGACCTATTTACCGGTGCACGTGGCTGGCATCCTGCATGAATTGTTCAGAATGCTCTTTTCTTCAGCTTCTGAAGGGTTCCCACTCCTATCACACAGCAGCACAGATGTTTTCACCTGAGCACTCCAGAAGGCTTTAGAGTTCCCAAGTAAGTATGAACAGCAGCAAAGTTTTTCCCCAAAAGGCTTTTCAAAAAGCAGTAAAAACTCTTCTGGATGCACCTAATGACATTGGATGGTGAAACACTCTGAGACATGACTACTGTCAGCAAAGGTTACCTTGCACCTGTTCTGGCCACATGTGTGGATGGGGCCTCCTAAATGGTTTATACTTCACTTCTGGTGCCTGTAGCTTAAAATCATCCTCATAAAACTAATGCTGAATCCCACAGCAAGGACCAAGCAAAGGCTTAAAGCTTCCATTTTGGTAGCCTGCAGGTGTACACTGTAACAGAGTTTTAATTCAGAGCAGGTGATAACAAGAAAGCACAATGTGTGCATTTTGGCAAAGAAGTAGTACAACTGCTGAGCTTCAGTAGACAGACTGAGTTCATTGGTTTTGTTCTTCTGTACTCACCGAGAGAAAAGATCTGGCCTTTGGCACTTGTGGTCTAACTTAAGCCATTTGGTTAACACAAGGCTTTCATTTTGGACTCTAGTTTAATAATCCTGACTACTGAGTTCTTTAAAGTCTAATGAAAGACTTCATTGGACTTTCTGGAAGAAAAAAGAGAAAACTCTGTTAGTTGCATGAAATCAGGGATTTAAGATTACACTGCAAGCGTGTAAGTGATACAATGTAGTAGGAAGGTGAGGCTTCTCGGCAGACAGCATAGAACTAACAAAATCTTTTTTCCTAAGAAGAAAAAACCAGTATTTCCTCAGTATTTACAGGATGAAACACATTAATATTCAGGAATATTAATGAATCAGTAATACCAGCCTCTGTTTCATTTAGCCAACTTCTGTAACACTGGTGTACTTTATTATTTACTCAAACTGCAGACTTATCCACTGTTATATGTTGATAAAATTTCTGTGAAGAGAAATGTCTGGGAAAAGCTACAGCTGGCCATAGGAAGCACTGTTTTTACTTAGCTAGTTGGCCCAGCACTTTAAATCTTACATGGTTTTACTTAGCCTGCGCATTAAGGTGGGGAAATAATATTTCAGTTGTGGGCACTGTGATCCAACTCTGTGTCCTTTGAGTCATTGTGCTCATCAGATGCCCAAACTGACCTTTTAAAAGCAGTTTTCCTGCAGCGCTACCACAAAATAAAATCTTCTTTCCTGAATGACACAGTTGTTATTTTATTCCTGGCCTGCCTTAAGGAACACTGCTTCCCAAGAAAAGCACTTGAAGTTGAAAAATGGCAAATGTGCAGCCTTAGTTTCTCCCCCAGTTCTTATGGACTGTTGTAACATTGGGATGCATACTACTTTTTTTGGATCTTCCTGGGTGGTAAACAGGAGCCTGTTCACAACTGCTTGATTTTCAGCACTTTTGTTTCTTCTTAGTTCATCCTTCCTTGTGATACTCCCTCTGCTCCATTTAAACAGGTTCTTTGCTTCCTCTAGAATGCCTGAAGAGCGTTGTAGAGAGAAGTGAAAGCATGGGAAAAAAGATATCAGTGTTCAGGGATGTGTTTGCCAGGGCCACTGTGGGTTCTTGAAAGTGAAAGAAGCATCTGCAAGGTAAATCCTGCTCAAACTCCCTGTATCTGCCAGGAAAGTCCTCCACCATTAGCAAAGGCAGATACTTGACA
This sequence comes from Pardalotus punctatus, assembly GCA_013400915.1. Lineage (NCBI taxonomy): Eukaryota > Metazoa > Chordata > Aves > Passeriformes > Pardalotidae > Pardalotus > Pardalotus punctatus. The sequence goes on along the minus strand of VZTX01001311.1, from coordinate 638,380 downwards.
GCAAGAGTCCTCTCCCCAGATTTTGTGTAAGTGGTCATAGGAAAATACTTAGTACACACAAAACATCTTTTAAATTTTGTTTTTTCTCAGAAATAGTTTGATTTGAAATTTCTCACAACAATAAGGCCAAGACTGATGTTCATCTTTGGACATTTTCAAACGGAACAAAACTTGACAAATTAAAATAAAAAAAAATTATTATAGAAGATATGTGGTGAATCTCAGCTTGTTTTGTATATCAGTGTCCTACCAGCTACTGTAGAACCTTTAGAGCTCACCAGGTAATTCAAAATTGAAGAAGTGACACACAGGATCTCCGTAACAGCTGTTGATAATTTGCTGAATGTCTTTGGTTGGGCACTGAATGTGGCTAATCTTTGCAGACAGGTGGCTGGGCATCTGGAATGATCATTTAGTTGAAATATGTGGGGTTTAAAGACGACAAAAATAGGTGATGATTGTGATGGCTTTCAAAGTTCAGCTATAAGGCTGGGAACTTGCCATGTTTCATTTTGGAATGAACACTTCAGGGGTGTAAATAGCTGAAAAAGAAGATATGTAGCAAAAAGGCATTTCTGTTGCTGAAAATATCCACCAGTGCAAAATGGTATTAGCATGTGCACCCTGGGCAGGACAGGAAGACTAAGAAAAAGATTTCTGTGACCTTTATTTATGTCATCTGCCTTCATTCTGTCATGAAATTAAGTAGAATGGGCAATTTGTATTGGTATAAAACAGATAGATCAAAGGGGAGAAATACTTTAGTACTTGAATTCCTGGATTTTAGGGCTTTTTAATATAGCTCAGAAGTTAAATTTTAAGTAATGCCCTTCCTTTGAATTCTTCATCCCTAAACTATCAAGGAATGCTATGGAAACTTGCCAGGCTCAGGTTACAATCTGTTAAAATATCAATGTTCACCAGAATTAGCTAACCCTGCAGATAAAATAAGCTCAAATTGCCCCTTTCCTAAAAACACTGGTTACCACTATATGCATCTCATGGTACTTTTTCTTCTACACAGTCCTGGATTCTGACATCCCATACATGCTTAATATGAATGTGGCATTTATTTCACTTTTTTTGATGCTAGACTTTCAGGAGATGAATTAAGGCATTTTTTGCATGCAGCGTTTTATACTGATTTACTTAGTTTAAGTCTCTTTAATTCCAACTCTGGTTGCAGTCATACTGGTAAAAAGACATTTGCTTCAGCAGAGTCTGCCTGGATAAATAACCAGTGCCGTGGCTTGCTTACAGAGTGAGCAAATTCCTGGTTTTTGGTGAAGAAAGTGTATGATACAGAATTGGGCTAATAGTAGTTGTGGGTAGTGTTTACTGTTATCCTAAAGAAACAAAAAGCAAAAATCCACAAAATTTCCTTCCCACTTCTGCACTGGTGTCGCCAGCAACTGGTTTCACAGTTGTAAGCAGCAGGGAACGAACCACCACAAGTGAAAATGAATCAGTAATCCTTCATCAGAAGAGCGCTGCATTCCCCTGTTTGTCACACTGGGATCTTCACTAGCCTGGTGGTGTTATCTTTGGAGTGTTCTTATAGCAGAGAATAGCAGGTTAACTCTGAGGCAGTCGGAATATTATTGCCTTTGCATTGTAAGGGTGAGTTTTTAAAGCCAGCTGATCACAGTGACAGCCTGAGGCACACAGGGATCTTGACTGCTCTACCTGTTCAGTGGGCAGTCACCACAGAGGATGTCCACAGTTTCTGACCAGGGCTCTGATATTGTGGGCTGGACAGCTGAGCTATCAATGTGTTTCTTCTGGAGAGGATAATCCATACTTTGTAAAGCTTCTACCTCCCAACAGGCCAGGTGGCTCTGAGGCTCTTCTCCACAGCTCTTTTAAAGATCTTTTAATCAGCAGTTTCCCTTTCTCACTGAAATTGCATTTACTGTATTTTTATTATGTTCTGATGGAGCGAAAGGTGTTACTTACATCCAATTTTCCATATAGCCACTTCTAATGACTGTCCCTTTCAAGTCTTTTCAGCCTATCCATCCTGAATTAACTTTTTTGTAAGAAAAGGCCTTTCGTGGTTTATAAATTTTAATACAGGATGCTAGCTGCCAGAAAGTTTTGGATTGCAACCAAAGATTTTAACCAGTCTACCCAGCAGATGAAATGAGGTACAGCTCCTGCTGCACCTGGAGACAGTACTTCTTTCATTGCTCTGTTTCAGAGTTATGACACCTCTACTTTAGCCTCAGAAAGTCAGGAATTTTCCTTTAAACAGGCTTCCTGGAAATAGAGTTTTAGGCTATTAATGGGTAATTTATCACACAGTATTTTTCAGCCTTAAGAAACTCTGGGTTTTGAGGTTTGTTTTGTTTTTAGTATAGTTAATTGGGGACAGCTAAGCAAAGGTGAGACTCTTGATGTGATATCTTGACAGCAGGAGATGGTAGTGGAGACCAACCCTCAGTGAAAGAACCCCATGCACTTTGATGGTGGAGTGCTTTGAACTTAGGCTGTTAAGCAGACAGATGCTGATTTTGGTGGCTTTTTTATGTGCTGTGCAGTTCTTATTCATCCGAAGAAATCCATTAACGCTGGGATGCCATGTATGAGTCAGTTGTGCTTGACCTGGATAAATGTTGCATGCTGCACCACACAACTTGCAGTTACACTACTTTTCCTGTACAAATGCTTTTCCACATGAAAGAGATCTGCAGACTTCCACGGTACAAGAGATTTCACCCCCAGAACACAGATAGTGCCTTCTGTTATCATTTTCATCTTCAAAGGTATTTTCTATAGAAGGATATGCAGGTCAATTAGCATTTATTTTTCTGCAAAAGGTGGTCACATAAAGGCTTACAGAGAGGCTCAAAATTTGAAGGTGGTGGTCTATCTAAAAGACCAGTACCGGCCATCTGCAGATTGATCACTGAATTGTAATAGGATCTCTGTAATTTGTTTCAGTGACTTGCTCTCATCATTTATCACTAGGATATTCCAGGATACTTAGTTACCAGAGTCATTACAGTAAAGGAAGTCAGAATTCATAATTAATTAACAGGTCGTAGAGTAGTTGTGTGCAGAGAGCCCTGTGGAGCAGTAAATTCCCTCGTTCTACCTCATGAAGTTCAGCGCCAGACTTTTCTTGCTGTATGCTCCTGCACTGTATGAAGCTGTTTCCTTTTCTGACCTTAAGCAGAGTTCCAGACAAGTGTTTTGGGCAGGCCCCAGAGAAGCCATAAAGGTATATCACTTATGATACAGTGTGTCACCTAATCTTAGGCATACAGTTATTTCAGCCCCCACAGTGGAGTCCAGCATGACTGCTGAATGTAGAAATACATCATTTTGGATAAATTTCCTCATCTATCTTGATGGACCTTTTTTGATTGGGAAGGGTGGGAGGAATGAGGGCAGGGGGAAGAGAATAGTTTTTCTGTTCTACCATTAGGGACATCTGTGAACTTTCAGTACACAGCATGACTTTTTGAATCTGGTTCATAGCTTTCATGCTTGCTTTCTAATCTGTTTCAGAGCTGAGCAGCTGTAAGTTTATATTGTTTCTTAGGGAGCTGTTTTTGTGTACTAGAGAAAGCAGACATGCTTTAGCTCTCATGTGCACTACCATGTACAGGCATTCTCTGCTTTGTGACTAGCACGTAGAAATCTTTGAGTATTTTGGATAGTGGCTTTCCTGTTCCCCAAAGTCTCAAGTTGTTTCTTCTTTGGGACTGATTGAGATATGGATCTTACTGAGACTTCTACAGAAATATTCTGTGCATGATAGAAGGGTCTTCTTCAAAACACCTTATTTGCCAATGATTAAAGGAGACAGACTTGTTTGCTAGGGATGTCTACAGTTTATGATCACTATCACAATAGGGAAAAATACAAAGATATAATTTATCTCTAAAACACAATTGGTGATTCAGATGTAAAATATACTATTGGAGCTCCTCTGGTATGTGCAATGGCCGGTCCAGCCACAAACTATGCATTTCTCTGGAATATCTGAGAACAAAATTTTCATTTCTCTTGATCAGAGTCTCATAAAAAGGGAAGGATTTGTTTGTTTGTTTGTTTTTATTTGTGGAAGATAGAGTATTAGAATAGTTAATTTGAACTAGAACTTCATAAAAGTAGGGTAACAGATGACCTGTCTTAATTTATGAATGAGTTTTCATTAAGTGAATGCAGATCAACCATAGGATAAATTCTGAAGACAAAACAATGGTCAGATTGGCAGGAGATAATTAATTTTTAAGGAAAGAAGAAGAATATGGAAGTTCCATATATACAGGGCAGGGATATATAAGGCATGAACTAGACATTGAAAAGAACAAAAATAAATGAGAAGTCAGCAGAAGAGTAAGATAATTGTAGATAATCTTGCAAAGGTCTTATTTTAACTTATTGAAATAAAAAACAATGGATAGTAATTTTGTTAGGTGGGCTCCTGAAAAGCTGACTCCTGATGTATGTTATGAAGTTTTTCTTTTCTCTGTCCTGAAGTTTTATTTTAAAGATCTAAGCAGATTTTTTTAGTAGAAAAGAAGATCCATATGTTCTAAGGTGTCGTGGTTTGACCATGGCCAAATGCCAGGGACCTACAACATCTGCTTTCTATGCTCTCTCCTGCTGCATTTACGCAGAGGAGAGGACTCAAACTAACACAAACACACTGAACTCAGGAGTTGAGATGAGGCAGTGATGGGGAGGGGACGCACGAAAAACATGAGCAAACAGGTGAGAGACTTAAGTTGCAAAGTGATTTATTAACCTAACAGAGTCGGAGGATAAATGAGAGGTAAAAATAAGCTTTTAAGACACCATTTCTTTACTCACCCCCCTTCCCTCTTAAGACACTGTTCCTCAGCTCACCCCCTCCCCTCCTTCAAACAACCAACAGCTCTGGGTGGGGGGCAGGGTATGGGGTTTTTCCTCAGTCAGTCCATCACCACAATTCTTCTGCTACAAACACTGTTTCTCTGCTCACCCCTCTCCCTCTTAAGACACCATTTCTCA
>VZTX01001311.1:505306-633188 GCA_013400915.1 Pardalotus punctatus | reverse complement strand
GGCCAGCAGAGGGTTTTCAGCTCCGGCGCCTGGAGCACCTCCTCCCCCACCTTCTCCACTGACCTTGGTGTCTCCATGTTGTTTTCCCTCACATATTTTTACCTCCTCCTCCTCCTCTGGCTACAAAGAAGTGCGTGCACCCATTGTTTTTGATTTCTTCACAGAGGCGTAACTAACATTTCTACTTGGCCCAGGTTTGGCCAGCAGCATGTCCATCATCTTCAGAGCCATCAGAGAGTGGCTCTGCTGGACAGGGTGAAAAACGTCCAGAACCTTCGCTCAGGACACACAGGAGCCATCTTTGTGCCCCTCCCTACCCACTAGCAAAAACTGGGCCAAGTGAAACCACCACATAAGGAAAGCCAAATCTTACATTGTTTTCTGGGAGATAGAGTATAACATGTTAGCTTGTACCATTTTCACAAATGAATTTATTAAAAATCCACAAATACAAAATATCTTCAATTTCCTTTCATAGAGGAAGGCAACTTCTCCAGAAAAATATACAAGAAAAAATTCCTCCATTTTTCTCAATACTGGTCACTTCTAGGAAATGGTAATATGTTTTTGTGTGCAATATAACTATATATTTGAGAGAATACTGAGAGGGAGATGTAATAATAAACTTCAAATACACTAAATGTATTTGCAAAAGAGAACAAATTATTCTAGTCATCCATGGATGGCACAGGAAGAAATCGACTTAAATTGCACCAAGGGAAATTCAGACAGTGCTTTAGGAAAACTCAGAAAGTAAGTCAGAGCTAATTGTTCATATACCTGCAACTCATTCCCCTTAATATATTCCCTAGGTAAACCCAATCCTTGCCAGGACATAGGTACAGAAATGTCAGGAGAGCATAAGCTGCTTACACATGAATGTGGAATGGCTGGAATGTGGAGCGTGCATCACACACATGCTGCAAACTCATGCATGGCAGGTGACCCCATGTTATATCTGGGGGAAAAACACCCCAATCCTCCAGAGCAGTAAAGTATTAAACTGAACATGGGAGTTTTGGAGATACCTTGTCTAGAGTAACTCAAGATTGATGAATGTGTTCCATGTTCTCCAAATAAAGTTCAGTGGTGGCAGTCTTCCACAAAATATGGCGTATCCTGACACATGGCTTCCAGCCCAAAAAAGCTGGAAAAAGACTCTGTGCCTCAACATTTCTACTTGTGTTCTTGTTTATAGTGTTTGGTGCCAGCAGACATAAATTAATGAGGTGCGCTGTCTGGACCTTTAATTGTTAGGGAAAATGAAGAACTGAACTGAACCAAATTGAAAAGACACAGTCTAAAAAAGCAGGGAGGGAGAGGGAAACTCCTGTTAACATGGGTCCAGTAGAAAGGCAGGGGAGTTAACAGCTCAGCAGTATGATCAGAGGACTAAGAACTGGTGAAAAATTAGTGAACAACTTTTTTAAGCAGAAAGCAGGCTTTCTTTGGACTGATAAATTGTCATGTGAAATTAAAAGAACCACAAATATTAAATATTTTTACTGATTAGAGACTGGATGTTTTGGACTATGATTTTTTTCCAAATGTTTTTTTTTCTCTAATGCCTATGAGACTGAGATCCAAACGCTGTGGAACTGAGGTCCTCCTTCCTTTTACAGGCTTTGGGGCAGAATGTGCTAAAAGCTTGGTCTGGGCATCTCTGAACTGGAGGATCACTGTTCAGAAGCAGACAACTAACAGAGCTAGGGAGCAAATAGGTGTGCTGGGATAATTTCCTAGTGCTAGCCAGCTTTCCATATTTGTGTGTGCAGAGAAAATAACACTAACTCCAATTTGACTTCAAGAGAGAAATCAAAAGGAAAAATTTATGTCTGCAATGTGTCCACTCTTCACCTATAGCCTATTTAACTATGTCTATATAAGGTACAGAGTTTTATCATATCTCTTATAGGATCACTGTATCATGTCTGCAGACATGTTAAAAATGTGAAAGTTACAGTAGGAGCAATGTATCCAGTGCTAGTTCACTGCTATTTCTTCCAAATTTTCAATGCCACTACACTTGGAAAATTATAGATGCTGCTTTAAGGCCTTTTCCAACTGACCTTGAAATAAAGGAGAATTACAGGTTCATTTTCTTTTATGTAAAAGTCACCTAAAAGAATTCATCATCAATAGGGAAGCAATTGTATAGAAGAAATAAAACTGTACGACAGATTATCAAATACCATATATTTTCTGAGTTGATGAGCAGGCAGTTACACCTGTGTGCAAAAATTCCCAGGGTTCAATGTCAGCCTTTGGGCATTGTCACTGCCATGGTGCAGTGGCCTAGCATTGATATTGCAGTATTATGCAATGTTGGGAACATGGGGAATCATGTAATCTTTAGAACTAGTGGAATTGCTTTCTTTCTAAAGTATTTCAGTCAGTTGTGTTTCTTTGTTTTTAAATTCATGAAAAGTAACCATTGCTGCAGCTCATACCCTTCATTTCCAACAGTCTTTTAAGCAGTTTTGGTGCTGTGCAAATCCAATGGTCAGTCATCACTAAAATTTGTGAGATGAAAACAAGAATGCTGTTATATGGGCTTATTTTGTGTGTTAATGATAGGTACAGGTGCTAAGAGATTATTTTAGTGACTAGGAAAACTGCATTCAGGTATTTGGTTATTATAAATGGCTCAAATATTATTGATATTTCATATCAATTGAATTTTATTGAATTTCTTAATGTAGCTGTAAAAATTCGCAGCACTAAGAAGGAAATGTTCAAATACTTTAAATTATACTATTTTTTACAGAACACTTTCCCTTAAGTAATTCATTCTCACTGAACTCCTGAAAAATATCTGCATATGTAAGGTTATTTCCAGTTAACAGACCAAGGGGTGGGGCTCACACATTCCCAGCTGTGAAGAAGCTACTGGCAAGAGCTTTCTGAGTCTAGAAAGCAAGCTGATGTTAGTTTTCTTTCATTTATTCCTATTTTCAAGCTCCTACACAGCAGTGCTCTCTTCTGGTTCACTCCAGCTTCAGACAGAACTAGTAACATGTACTGATGAGCTTTTAATGAAGCATTTTTATAGTTTTATTTCTACCCTTTCGGTGTCTGGCATTTTTGTATGTCATGGCAAAATATTAAATCAGTAGGACTTTACAGATAATACTTAATAGTAGGATCTTACCTCACAGAGCTTAAAATTTTTATTAGTGTTTATAGTACTGGTTTGAGGTATTTCATATAGCATTTCCCTGGGCAACTGTTAGGAGAGATTTAAATGTTTAACATATGTGGCTGTACACAGTAATATAACACCTGATTTTGCCATCACTATCTGCATGTCCTTTTCTTTTTCCTTTTAATAATTTCTTGCCTTAACAAAATGTTCTTTTGGGAAAGTATCCTTTGCCTATGAAATTCCCCAGAACAGGAGTCCTACCTGGATGGGTGGCAAGGTTTAATAAACCTTTAAGTTTTTTTTTTTTTGTGTGTGTGTGCAGGAGGGGCAGGGGATAGGGGGAAGCTGACTGTGAACTCCTGCAGGGATTTGTCATCCAAGATAAATGGCTCCTAAAACCTGGCTAGTTTACAGACATGCAAACACCTCTTCTGGAAGTTTGTGTCCAACAGGTTTCTGCAGATATGAAATTGTCAGGAGAGTTTAGCTCATGTTTCTAGCAGAGATGAACAGAAGAATACAAAGGGCTTCAAACATACCTACTCTGTTGGAACTGATGTACTGATGTGATGTTCTTTGCTTTGTTATTACTTTCTCTTTTTTAACTGCTGTCCTGTATATTGTTCTTTTCATGAAATAGAGATCCCTAAACTGGTCTTCTTTTTTTTTTTTTTTTTTTAATCCTGTTTCCTATTTTAAAAATATTTAACCTTCTCAGTCTGCTCAGTGTACGCTGTGCACAATAACACGTGATGGGCACCTCTTGGTAATATCTGTTATTTAAAGAAGAGATTTCAATCCATGTTTTAGGGTCATCCATGAACACGGTTCACTTTCACTCACAGTAACATGCTGATCCCAGAAGGTGACAAATGTACTTATGAACCTGCAGTAACCAGAGAGTAAGCTCCTAAATTAGCTCATCCTTATTGACACTGAATACATGTTGAGTCACAAATGATTGTGGGAAAATGCCTTTGGAAGCTTTTGAAAACTTCAGCTGTGATTGACTCTAAAAGACACATTTGGCACCTAAAATTAAAGACAAGATCATGCTGTTTTGAACGACTATTTAGTATGTTAGATATTCAGAACTCACTATGTGCCTTACCTAATTATCAATCCCTCATGCTCCCTGTTCAAAGGATGGAGAAACTGAGGTTGGCAAAAGAAATAATGCACAGGGATCACAAAAGAAGCTCTTGATCCTTTGAGTAGTGCTGAAGTCTGGCTGTTTTTCAACCAGCTGGCCCATTTATGTGTTTATTTCTTCAAAAGATGTGGCAACAGTGCAGACTGACCTATGTGTGGTCAATCTATGACAGTAACTTGTCCAAGGTAGCCATTTCTTTGTGTTTCAGAGGCAGCTTGTCTCCATCAACCTGATCCATACTGATTTACTTCTTGCTCCTGTGGAGTATAGCTGACTTCAGATGAGAAGTTCTGTTTGTTTTTTTTTCTTTTAAATTCTGTTTTTATTTTTCTAAATGACATGAAAGGTGTTCAACAATTCAGACCTGCCCTTAGGGGAATCCTGTTTCCAGTAATGAAATTTCTTTTTTGTCCAGTGTTGCCTTTCTGAAAGAAACAAAGGTCTTTTCCAAAAGCAAAACTTAAATAAACCATTTGACTTAGGAATACTAATCTTTGGTCCCGAGACATTTACTGTCAGGCAAACAAAGAAAAGAACTGAGTCTCTACCCAATGTTCTATCTTGGTGTTTGTATGACCAGATCATAGTATAACAAAAGCCTCATAATTTGTGGCGAATGAGAACAGCCTTGATAAATACAGAACTAAATTAATATATTGGCTATTGAGTTAATTGCTTGTACAAAAAGAGCTAGCTATGTGGTAGCTGAGACACAGGATAGATAAAAAGGCTCTGATTTTTTTTCCCCCAGATATTTGCATTCCAGTGTCTCCATCTTGTTTTACTTCCTTTTATGTATTTGTTTTTTAACCACTCTATTGACTTCCTGCCTGGCACAACAAGCTTTTCAAGGAACAGAAGTTTTTATCTGAAAAGTTTGCTGTAAAACAGCAATTTCAAGTAGCCACATCTAAGTTCCCTGTAAGGACCCTTGCTCTCTTCAGAGCAGGGGTCACATTACATTCTAGGCTTTTGAAAAGCAAAAACACCACTGCCAAAGTCTCTGTACCCTTAAAGACTTCTCATGTATCGTGTAGCCTTTTTGCTGTCAAATGCCATTGGAGTGTAAATAGTTTGGTCCCTTCTAGGGCTGATGTCACTGGACCGAGTGCATTTAGGATATGCATCTCTATATTCACTTCATTTGGAAACAGATATATATATATATATGTAAAAAAAAAGAATGGATGAAAGACATTTTTCTCCTAAATAATTTGGGTGTCTCTTTCTCTGTTTTAGTCAAATATATGAGAGTAGTTTAGAAATTAGTTGAGCTGGAGTTGCCAAACTTGGCTGTATATCTGAGCAGCCTGAATGGGAAGCGTTTGCAACTGATATTGTCCTCAGCAGCTGATCATCAGAGCATTTCCTTCCCATACCCAAACCAGCAAAATGACCACATCCAGCAGGCAGAACTCTTCTACATCTATGGTCAACAACTTGGCCAAAATATTCGATCCAAACACTTTGCAAAACCAAGGGCCAGATAATGGAATGGAACCTCCTCAAATTCTTCATGTTGTGAGAAGTGATGTCAGCACATCTGAAAGTTTTAGCATCATGGATGTGAAGTTTGCCTCCCTTGAAGAGAAAATTGACAAACTGTTGACTCTGCAAGACAATGTCCTTAAGAAGCTTAACAGTGTTTCCCAAGAAATCTGTTGCATTGAAAAAGACATTGAGACGGTAAAGGCAGAAACATCTGAACCTGGATCAAGGATGGAAAGAAACAAAAAACTGAGAAACAATGAAATGAAGAGACTTTGCCTTAAAATGAAAAAATCTCTTTCTGATATAAACAGGAAAGCAGAGCAGCAGGTTAGAAGGCTAGATGGACTTGAACAAAGTGTTTCTGGACTACAGAAACTTGTAGGGCCTCTGGTTGAGAAGGTGAAAACATTTATAGTTCATAATTCAAGTGTAAAACATCATGTTAAAAAACGTAAAGTTTGCAAGGCAGGAGCTGGACATCGCTTTAGGATGCACATTTTCTCGGAGACAACAGCTGGTGACCTGCTCAAGGAGAAAAATGAAAAGGTGAGCAAGGTTTGTGTTTCATCTTGGCAGGAATCACTGCAAGCTACGGATATGTTCTGCTTTATGCTCAGCTTTTCTGTTTTGTTGACGTTTAAGAAAGAACAACAAATGTGCTCTGAAAATGAAAAGTCAAAGAACAAACTGAGCAAGTTTCGGTGGAAAAAATAGAGAAAAATCTACTTGTTATACAGACCTTCATTTTTTTTCTAATTGTCCCTTTGCAGCTGTAAAACATAACAACAAAGAACATAACAAAGATTGACACAGACTTCAGTAGTCTTGGGTCCTGCCCATGAATTTTACAATGATCTTTTCTGGATTTATAATTATCTGGGGGAATCAAGTTGCAGCAGTTGTGTTATGTGTTATGTTTTATGTAATCTCTAGACCCTGGTGTTATGCACCAGGGTCTAGAGATTAGTGAAACTGGTAAAAAGTCTCCTTGGGTCAGGGCATGTACATATGTTTGTCCTTTATTTCAAAGACCATCTTAAGTGTGCTGTTCCGATCTGGTATTTGTCTCCATTGGTGAGGACTAGGGGACTTCTAAACTAGGATCTGAGGTAGGGTTACTGTAACTGGAGCTGTGGCTTGTGTAAACTTCCCTGGGTAAAAAATGCCTGTGCTACCATGATGGGAGTTTCATTATGTTCTTTAAAGTTCAGATTAAAATACACCAAAAATCTCTTGAAATGCTCCATTGACTATAATAAGCTCTTTTAAGGTAGTTTGAGTATTCTTTGTTTGGTTAAGAAAATTAAGGATTTTTTTCTGACAAAGTATGTCGGCATTTTTTGACCCATAGTGAATCAAAAAGGTTGTGTTTCATATTTTGTTCCGCTTTGTTTAATTTTTTTTCTCCCAAAAATTCACATGCAGGCTTTACTCTTTGTTTCATTTACAGATTAGTTCTTGAGTTTGTTTCTCTAAAGATTTTGAGCAGGAAAAACGTCATGTGAAGGTATTACTGGAAACGCCATTCCTTGAAAAAAAGAAGCACCACACCCAATATTACTCAGAATGACCTAGTCAGCAAACCATGTGCTTTTCAGCTTGGTTACCCTAAGGCAACCCCACTTCTTAGATAGGCAAGAAGCATTTGCGCCTTCAAAAGAAACTATAAAAATAGCAGTTAGTGCTGAGTAGCAGCAGAGGAACAACTTGTAAAGCTCTGTCAGCTGAACTGACTGGTCTGTCACTATGTAAGGATATAAATTGTGCATCCTTGTTTCCAGAGCATCACTAACTGATGAGAAAAATTGTTTCCTTGTCAAAGAAGACTGACAACAAAAATCGTCATTATGGCCTCTTCTTGAATATCAGGTTGGACTGGTTTCACAAAAGGAATTTCAACAAGAGAGAAATTTTTGTTGTTTTATACAATTACTTTGATAAGAAAAGATTATTTATTTTAAGCATTTGAGTTTAGGGCTTCTTTTACTTTTCAAGACATCAATGAAAACAGCTTTTGTAAAAGCCCCGTTGGAATGAGACCTACAGGTCATCTCTGTAATGCTGCCATCCCTGCAGTTTGTGGTAGAGATCTGTCTATCTTGGTGAAAGTACATATTCATCTAAACTATTTATAAATGTAAACTGAATCAGGCCTGGCATGTTAATGAACTGGCAGCTCCTGGAGACCAGAGTAGGTGCAAGGCTCTCTGCAACAGAAACACAGGGTTGGAGAACAGAGAGGACCTTGCATGCGTTGCTGGTGAGTTTGTGGGAGCCAACAAGTGTAGTGGAACAGGAGGAGCTTGTGCTCCTGGCAGGTCGGAGGGGAGCCAGGATGGCAGAGATGCAGGCGCCCCATGGAGAGTTCAGAGCTATAAAAGACCTGGAAGTAGAGGCAAGGGGCCTCGAACATGATGGAAACAGAGACAGCCTACTGAAAAGAATCCAAGAAAGAGAGGAGCAAGTGGAGTTTTTGTGTTTTTCCAACAGCAGCTACATTTGCAATCCCCTCACTGATTCATTTTTGTTTAGGCAGACTCTTGGCGATGCTGAGTGGACTTGGTAGGAACTTGTCTAGCATGTAGGCTTAGAAAAGGCAGCATGAGCACGTCTGGAATCATGCTGATGATATTATGATGTTGTTTATATTTTGTTTGTTTTGTGAGATAGCATACATATGTTAGCTTGTCATTGCCTCCTCTCTGTGTGTTTGATTTATTAGAAAAGGGCCATCATAAAATTACCAAGCTATCCTGTGAACAACAGCTGGCTTTAGTAAACACTTAGTCATCTTAGGTTTAAGTAAAAACAGACTTGAAGTCAGCCCTGCATTAGGAGTAACAGAACATGGAATGATATCCTTCAGTAGAGACTGCTGAGCTTGGCTGTCAACTAAGTAGGAGCCAGTGTGTACCAGCATTTAGGGCAAACAGACTCTCCTCTGGGTGAGGGGGTAAGATCAGCACCTCTGGGCAAGTCAGTCAAAAGATTGGTCCATGAGACACTGCGAAGTTGGTTGCTCATGCCTCCATATTTGAATTGGATTTACATATATTTATGTATGTTTTATATAGTTGTGATTAAAGTAAAAAGAAAAGCAAAGGAATAGAAAAACCAAGGATCTCACTCTTGCAGAATTTTACACCTGAACTGTACCAGTGATACCTGGTGACATTGAAATTAACGAATTTACCAAAATGTGCAGATACCAATCATTGCTTCTCTTAACAGAATCCTTGCTCCTGTCTCTAGTCCCCACCTGATCATAACTTTGAACAGTGCTGATGCTGTAGAAGTGCAAGCTGCCAGGCAGTAAGAACAACATCTCTTGTATCAGAGTGGACCTTTTGTGGCAACACTGAGCAACCCTTCAATCCGTTCAGACATACACAGTCCTATTCTGTTTCTGTACGGCCACGAACAAGGCAATCCATTCACTACAGTTAGTTCGGAAGGACAGTACCCACTTCTATGCACTACTGGAGATGATCAGATGTTTTGGATTATGTTAATATTTGTCATCAAACCTGCTCCAGCTATGAGTAAATTCCATCTCTTAGTTCTAACAGCTGAGCTGTCTGAAAAATGTTTGTCTGGCCCAAGCCTGGTTCTGCAAAATAATCCAATCATAACTTATGAATGAATTACTAGTAGGTGGTGCAGTAGGTGGCCAGGGGTACAACTGGATAAGGAAGTGAATTGTGTTTATATACTGCTCACCTGCCTTTCCATCCTTTCTTCTCTAGAGAGGTGCTGCACTTTGCTTAATGTAGTATTGTTTTTAATTTTTTTCTAACTGTCCTTTTTACAGAACCATATTAGTAGAGAGCTGTGAAAGTGCCAGAACAGAGAGGGAAGAGGAGGAATGAGAGAGAGGGGGTATAAGCAGCTGGGGTGTGTAACCTCTCTCCTGGCATCAGCAGCAGCTGGAACAATTTCCTAATCACAGGCTCCTAAGGCACATTTTGTGCTCTTGCAAAATATAGGGATTACTCTCTTCTGAAGCAAATTTCTGCTTTCCTGCCTTTTACTGCCATCCTGAAATACCTCCACTGCCTCATGCAGGAGTTTAGTTTATTTCTGGTTTGGGTTGAAGTTGTAATACTGTGTAGCCTGGAGACACTTCATGCTTTGTCAAAGCTGCCAAATGTCTCGCAGTCGTTTTGCACTGAGTGCAGCACGACCTTATCACCACATGGCTGAACAGTGGTAGTGTGTATTACTTGTCGTTTAAGTTATTTTGTCACTATTGCCACTCAGGGAAATCAGCAGTTCTACAGTAAGGGTCTTTAAAAGCCTTGAGGTTTTCCTCAAATTCACCTTTTTAAGTAGTCTGTGTTAATCCTGTTGCAAAATGTTCCTGTCTATAACTCCATTTTCAGTCCTATTTCTTCCGCTTATAAAGAAAGAAGGTAAAATAATACTTAACTTATTCCCTCCACATTAAAGAGTTTACAGATTCTTTATTATTAACCTGCAAATACTCACCTGGAGACTCAGAAAGGCCATTTTGTTGCCATCATAAAGCAGTGTTGAACTTCCTGCAGTTGTCTGCAGGTGTGTAACTTTGGTTTCCTGACATTTCTACCAGCTTTGCTGTAGGACTAACAACTATTAACAGTTTGGGGCTGTTTCCCACACTAAAGGCATCCCAGCAGTGGGAGCTGTGTTTTCTGCTTGAACCTTCCATCCGTCCCTCCTGTGCAGGTATCACACTGCAATTGCAGGTCACTGGCTGCTTTAGTAGGAGCCCACAATGAAACTGCTGTTTCCCACATGTGTTTTAAGATCCATTCGGCCTCAGTCTATAACTTCTGATTTCTTCATTTTGCCTACAAATACTAACAGGTCCCTTATGTACTATTTAAATTCTCTCCAAACTGGCCATGCTCCTTGTCTTTTTCATCTTTCAGCCAAATAGGTGGGAATTGTTTCTTTTTCCTTTTTTTTCCACATCTATTTGCAAGAGTTTCTGCTGTGCTCAGTGTTTTCAAGGGTAGAGATTTCTGCAGAATCTCAGCAGATGGGTTTTCTGCTGCTTGGGCAATGCAGCTGGTCAGCACTGCCAGGTGCCATTATACTTGGGAATGCTTGTCTTCCCTTCTTTCCCACAGGACTGATGCCTTTAATTAAATATGTTCTTGGCAGAAGAATTTCAGCTTTTGAGTGAGCTATAATATATTATAGTTAGAATTCTCTCTCTGACTGTCTATAAAACTGGTATATTTTCTCAGGACAATATTTTCATCTTGTTTTGCCCTGTTTTGTCCCTTACTGACAGCCATAGGAGTTGTTTCATGCCTTTTTAATTCGTAATGCTGTTTTAACTGTTTTCATTTACCCTTAGAACTTGCTGTCTGCTGTACAATGTTCTCTACGTAGCATCCCATCCTGAACACTGTTGTGATTTTGCTCTCTACAACTCTGAAAATGTGTGAAATCAAAGTAGGCGCAGCTAATTTCTAAGTACCTGCATGCCACACTGGATGGCTTTTGGGCACGACATTAATGCCCATGTGTTAGAGTGACCATTGTAGGAATCCATTACAATTCCCTTGCAATACTAGGCAGACCTCATGATGAAGATAAAGAGATAACTGATAAGTGCAGGAGAGCAAGGCAAGGCAGCTCATCAGAGAGAAGTCCTGTAAAAGCAGAAATTTCCTCAAAGAGGTGAGACAGCAGTAGGAGGGATTTGCTCAGAGGGGAAGTCTTTGTCCATTGCAGCCATCTAAAATTCACCTTTTGTCATCAAATACCCTACACATTTAAGCAGTTTTCTGGTGATGACTCCTCCCAGCCCCTATCAGAAAGTGTTGGGGTACCACTTGGCTATTTCCTCTGGTAGGAGAATGCCATTGAAACTGAATGTGGGGTCTCCACCACACTGAGTTTTAATGACAAGAGTGACTGCTTTGAAACACAACTAATTTAGTTCCATCCTGGCAGCACCCTGGGTTTTGCATACACATGCAGCTGTGAGAAGGAGTCATGATGGGTGACTGGGAAGCAGCCCCAGCAGAGCCTGGAATGAGACCCACCACATTCCATATGCTGAGTTCTGCATGGTGAGGTGCCACAGGACCACAGTCTGTCTATAAAGGGAAAATGAAAAAAAAACCAAAAGCGGTATTTCCCCTCAACCCAAACTCCCTTCTTGTTAAATGAATTATTAGGAAACCTGCAGTTAATTCAATTCTGGAGTCCCAATTCAAAGTGAGTCATCAAAGCTGTAGGGGATGATTTGTTAAGTTTGTAACCCTTTGGATGGAAATCTCCCAACAGTGTGATTTCTCCAAAACAGCTTAAGAAGGGCAGTTCATGAAGTCTGAATATATTTGCCATCGATACCATTGCCTGCTTAGCTTATCTAAGTCACTGAAGTTGAGAAATACTCTCTTAACAGTGAAGCTACTAAAGAGATATTGTAACGAAAACAAATTACCTGACTAGTTTGACAAGTGGATGGTTATGGCCACAGTTAAAAAGATTTGCCAGTGATTTGGCTTTCAAGATGGGTTTGTTTTCTTCTTTCTCACACTTTGACAGTAGTGGAACCCACTTAGTGGGATGACCCATTTAATAGTAATGGCAAAAATATGAAGAGCAGCAGCTGGAGAATTTTGGGGTTGTGGTACATGTGTATATGAGGCACATGTGCACCCTGTCAGTCAACCACACATGTAAGGACTTTGAGCAGTATAGAAAAGGGATAAATCTGAGGCTGTCCAATGTGTTGGTAAGAAAAGCAGCTGGATTCTTTAGGGCTTATGCTAGCCTGATGTTACCCCTGGTTTGTTCAGATAAGAAACTCAAAAATGATAGTGACTGGTTGATTTGATTTGATTTGATTTGATTTGATTTGCCAGATGCAGGGAAAGGACATGTGTCAAAGTCAGGTAATGCTGAGTGCTCTAGTCCTAGTTGGTGTCTTGGTAGCCTCAGATTTGTTGGTGATTATTACAGGCCTCTGTGTATTCCTGAGCCATTAGAAGTATATCAGTCAATTGGAGTTAAAAAATCCACCTCCAAAGCTCTTCTTATGCCTGGCAATGACTCTGTTAAGTGACAGTAACTAGACCTTAAGGCGAAAGTAAAGATGTTTAGAATCAACCTGTCATCACTGTTAGTGCAACCTGTTGCATCTTCAGTGGGGCCATGGGCTCTGTCAGCAGCCTGGTTGCATGAAAGCCTTTTCTACTCTTCAGTGTAAGATTCCCTGTTTTGAGAAGAATGGCCTGGCAGGAGGAAGCATCCATTTGAAACAGCCACTGCTTCTCCAGCACAGTGGGTGGGAAGTCAGCAAACTTTAGTGGGGAATGGACAACATTTTGGCATCACAAATCTTCAGCTTCTTCCCTAGGATGATGTTGTTCTGAGGGATTTTTTACATGAGGAGGTTGTTACCTCATTACCAATGTATTTTCAAAGCAGCAGGTCACATAGAAATTCTCTTGGATTTTGTATTGGGGGAATCACGATTCTCATGGTTCAGATCTTATTTTTTGTGTGGGATTAGAATATATTTGTGGATTGAGTTTGGATTTTACCAAAGAATGATTTCTTTAGTTCAAGGAGCTCTATAAAAATAATGCAAGAGTCAAAATCTTTGCTTGAGGGTGCCGGCAGTTGTTATAGTGTACCAAAAAAATAATGGCATGGAAGCAGATGCACGAGAATTCTGACAGTAAAAGGAGAATTCCCATTTTTTTAGTATTTATAAGTTTGTAAAAGAAATACTTTTACGGAATATTTTGCACTGCTGGAGGGTGGAGGGGGGAGTGAAGGGATATGTATTGAAGAGGAACACTAAAGGGCAGGAGGGGATGAAGTCCACCTTTGATGGCTGCCACAGGAGGCATCACCACGCATGCAGGTGCACCAAGGTCTCTGTCATATGTGATGCACTCTCTGGTGAACCAGTGAGGAGATACTGGGACCATCCTCAGTACAGTGGCTGAGTTCTGGCTGTTGGGGAAACTCATTAATTGCAAATCTCAAGTGACTTAATAATTTGGATAAATGACTGGTGATCAGATCTTACACAAAACCAGGTTATCTTACCATAATAGAGCTCTCAAGAATATGAGAAAGTGACACTGAGTTAAAATGTGGTTTAGGCATATGCAAAGGTTTGTGTCTTGGTATTGACAGATGGAAGCTGAGGGTAATGTTTTGGTATCAAATGAAATGTGATGGGGTGATAAAGGACCTCTAACTGAATGGCTGGGGCTGCTTCAGGAGGCCATTCATTACAAAAATTTTTGCAATGGGAAAAAAGGATCGAAGAGTTTTATTAGGTGAATAAAAAAATCTGAAATTTAGCTAAAAAAACATGCCAAGGCTAGGACTGCTGCAGAATAAAGAAGGAATTTAACTACGTACAGCTCATTAAAAAGGAGTCAGATGTCTATAAAAGACATTAATTTCTTTCTGCATTTGAAATTTCTATTAGAATATATTATATTTATATATATTATTGCTTTTTGCTTAATTTCTGCAGGTTTATAAAGTCAATTTAAATAATTTCCTTTTTTTTTTTTTTTTCCATTGGTCTATACTGAAATTTCAGTCTCTGGACTGTGTCACATTTTTCTGTATCATCACCTGGGCTTTTATTCTGTCACTCTTACTTAGGGTCTGGCAATACTCTATGAAAGAATATGTTTAATTCTAGAAAATGTATTTTTGAAGACAAAATTGTGTCAGTACAGACACCTTTTTTCTGTGATATACTTACAGGGTGAAATGTAAATGTAAAATTTTTGTGAAATGAAAATGTAAAATTCATTGGAAGCTTTTGGCTTTTATGACTAGGAAAAATTACTGTAGTGCCATTTACCTAATTTTACAAATTCAAGTCATTAAAGAAAGGGGAAAAATAATGTTTTCTACTAAGAAATACTGATTACTGTAATTCTAAAAAATAAGAACTAGAAAAAGCCATGTTACCTAAGTTTGCATATAATACATAAATAAATAAAATATTATTAGAGATTAAGTTAAAAAGACCCTTAAGAAAGCTTTAACACTGAGGAAAGAGGAGTTGTATAAAGAGTAATTAGGTGGGTAGATGTTTCTAACAAACCACCACACCTTTCAGATGAGATTTTCAAAGAGTGTGATGGCTTTTGGGCATTTTGGCCTCTCAGAGCAGCTGCTCAGCTGCCTGGGGTTGGATGTCACACATGCTCCTGACAAACTCCTGTGGCTGGGATGGGAAGGATACATTGACTTCTCTCATCACCAGAGAAACTGGTGAACCCACACCCTTTAGAGAGAAGAAATAATGAGCTAAAGTTCTTGTTTTTATTGTCAGGTCAAGATCTGACAAGTTGAAGTGTTGCTATAAATAGAAAAACCTGGAGAAAACTGGTATCTAGTCCTTATATTTGTATTTCTTACTCTAGTGCACAATTGCCCCTATATTTATTGTAAATTGGTTCCAAAGGATATCAGTAAATATATATTTTTTTTATTTCATTTAAATTAGTATGAGCTCCTCATCTGCTGGTAAAATGTCAGAGATCAGAAATGGTGCTTGAATAAACATGGTAGTAATTTATGTAATGCCCTAGCAGTCCCAGGTATTCAGCGCTGTCCTGTGTTCCTTCTACTAGATGGATTTTTAAAAGCTGGCTTCTGTATTTCACACCTGCAAACTACAGCAATAGTTAGTTGGAAGTGCTGTGTGTCTGCAATTAATTCTGAATGCAGAAGTGAAATCTGGCCTCATGCTTCAAAGAACTTGGAGGCCATTTCTCTGGTTATTTGCTCAGCTGACTGTGTTTGATCAGAGCTGATGTCCTCAGCGGTACAGAGAGGCTGACATATTTACAGGAATCCGAGTGCATTACTAATTGCTGACACAGTGCAGAATAAATAAGTCTGCGGCTTTTCCTTTTTTAAATTTTTTTTTTTTTTTTAGTGCTTTTGAGAGCATTGGTTGATTCCCTGTGTTCCATCTGGCAACATTACATTTATATTTAAGTTCTCTGGGAGCAAGGCTCAGATTTATATTTCAAGGGTATTTACCAGGTTGTATTTTGGCCTTTTATTTTTTGTGGTCTGAAAATTCCTGGGACCAGCTGCCTCCCAAATAATTGTTAGTCCCAGGTCTTATGCTCATATTACAGTTTCCTTGTCCCTTGCAGATCAAGATTTTCTGAACAAGTCCTGTTGAAATCCTTCCATGTGGTTACATTCAGTTTGTCTCAACTCTTTTGGCTTTTCATGGACTTTCCTTTCCCTTGAACTCTGTTTATAGCAGATACACATTGCTTTGATTTCATGCCTATTTTCTATATAGCCTGATGAAATTAAAATAAAAAATATAAAGCATAAAAAAATGTGGAGGACTTACCAGAACAAATATTTAGTAATAGGACTGGTTGGTGCTCAGAGCTGAGGTGGTTAAGACTCAAAATTAAGCGCCTGAACCTGTGTATTTTGTTGGATATGTACAACACTGTACAAAGCTGGTAGTCCCTCTGGAAAATATTTGGAGGTATCTGCATTTTTCACACCTTTTGGATCTATTACTAATAATGACAGTGCCAGTCTCATGGCACTGTGAGAGGAAGAAGGCATGTGGAAAAAGGAGCACTGAGCAGGAGACACCGTGTTGTACTGTGGTCACCAGCCTACCAACAAGTCTAGGAATGGCCAGTGAAAAAACACACTGAGCACACAGCGGAGAAAGAGGAGCTAATATCCACTAAGGTAACAGTAAGAGCAGAGATTTTATGAGGACCTGGATTGGTATGAAGCACCTCTAGATGTCACTGCAACATTGTAAAATGTAGGTAAGAGAAATTTACAAAGCTGAAGTTATAACTTATATGCCCAAATTCCTGGTTACTGTCTCTGTCAGCCCTCATTAAAAAAGTCATTACCAAATGTTGATTAAACAGCAAGAAACTTTTTGAAACCTGTCAGTAAGATTGTTACCAAACATTTTGCTAGAATATTAAATATTCCAAGATTTGGTTTAACCTAACCTAGTTTTTTAACAGCAAAACCTAGGGCAGGGCAGCAGCTGATTTCTGCATGTTTCTTTGTTTTAGTCTCTGGTGCTCAGTCCTAATCTTTCCTGTTTTTCTTTTTTTTTATGCCATCACTGATGCTGATTACAGCTGAGATAATTTCTTTTGCTTTACACAGGTACTGATTCAACTGGCTTGGTAGTGATTTAAATAAAGACCATCATTTACAGGAAATGTGTGAGTTAGAACACAGAGTATATGGATTTCACAAAAAAAAAAATCAGGCTGCAATTTCATGAGGACCAATGCAACATTTATACACTTGTATAAATTGACTAATACGTGAATTGTCTTCTCCACAGGTCATCAAAGAAAAAACGCATTTGAACGAAACAGAAGCAAAAGAAAAGAAGCCGCCTGATTCAACAGGTTAGACTATATTTTCTCTGATCTGTTTCTGGTTCCTAAGAAATAGCACAGAAATAGCCATGACTTTCCTGAGCAGCTCCAGTGAAGTTGTTTGGGTTATGAGTGTACTCATCAGCATGAATGAGCACAGGGCATCCAACTGCTCAACAAGGTGCTTTGCATGAGGAGTTTATTAACCTTGACTTGGCTGACAATAACTTTGAATGAGGTAAACATTTTCTAGTGCTGTGTCTGAAAGGAAGCATTTCCCACCCATTATATGTGGTGTTACAAGATAGAAGTAGCAAAGCAGCAGGCCTTGAAAGCCAAAGTGAGCTTCTGTCTCTAGTCCAGAAGAAGCCCTGGGACCAGTAAAAACATCCTGGTCACAGGGGAAGTGGCACTATGGGTCTATGAACTGCATTGTGAGTCAGTGAACTGCTGGACCTGTTAGAAGTAAGAAACACTGTTTGTATTTAATAGGTATTGTTTACCTGTTACCATAAAAAGTAAAGTTGTGAGACAGGATAGTTAATTGGAGCACTTTGTAGTGCAGAGTTACTTCCTGTTTGTGTTGTAGTATATGAGGAATTATCACTGCACAATAAACATCTTTGCTCACCGCCACCTTGCAAAGTCCGTGCCCCTTCAATCACCACAATTATATCCCTGTTTTAAATAAGTAGTCTACTCTTGCTTAGGAGACACTTGCAATGGCCTTGAAAGTGGGAGAGGAAAGCAAATGCCTAGTTCAAAATTCAACAGAAGTTATGCTAAGTGTGCAGCCCTACTTTAATATCCTTACTGACTATCAGAAAATCACTGACAGATTCCTTTGTAATCTCTTTACTTACAGATGGAGCCATCCAGCAGAGCCAGTCCTGCTCTCAGGAAGAAGTTGATAAGCTCAACAAGGAAAATGCCAAGAGGGAGAGTTCTGTTCTGCTTGAAGTGGATCCACCCAAATTTCATACTGAAGAGTCAGAGGAGAAAGAAGAAAGTTTGTCTTTAGAAAGCCATTATGAATATAGGAGAAACTCTTTTCAGGAACCCTTCACTCCAGAAAAGCAGCAGGAAGAAGAGGCTGTTGATGAGGCTTGTCAAAAACTAACTGTGCAGGAGACAGAGAGTGAGCCCCCAGCAGATGAGGAGAAGGAGGAAGAGCATCAAGTGCCTGAAGATGAACAAGAGGTGAAAGTGAATGAAGGGGAGGGAAATGCTGATAAGAGTGAAAAAGTTGCTGAGGAACCACCAGCTCCCTCCCAAAAGGAAGATGAGGCAGAACAAAGTCATGATGAAGAGGTATCAGAGGGAAGGTAAGGTGTGAAACTCAAACTACGCATTCTTAAGAGACCCTTGCTTGGGAAAAATGTGTAGTTCAAGTTTCAAGTCAAAGTGGCTGGTTAAAATAAATATTGGTGAAAATTTAGCCCAATACAAAAGTGAAAAATGTCTCTGATCTAAGTGAAATTATACTCTTAAAAAAGGCAGGCAAACAATCCACCACACATGGTATTAACAGTGTGCTATGGTTGTTTGCTTGGGAAATGTGCTAGGGACATGGAAATTATGTTTTGCTCTTCTTTATCTCAGAGGAGAATTCTCCCATACGGCAATGTCATATAACATGAGCAAAATAGATTAGACCATCTGCCAATTGGGAATTAATTTACTGCAAAATGTAGTAACTTAAGGGATAACATGAAAATGTCAAAATTTGCCCAGGCAATTGACCTGATAAATTTGTTTACCATCATTCTTTCTTTGCTGCATTTAATACATAGCCTTTCAGGTATAAACAGGTTTAAGCTCTCAGGAACCTATATGAATAAAGTGGAATTCCAATGCTCTCCCCTTCCTTTAAAGGTGAGATTGATGGCTAAATGTCAAGTTTAGAAG
Organism: Pardalotus punctatus; assembly: GCA_013400915.1. Taxonomy (NCBI): domain Eukaryota; kingdom Metazoa; phylum Chordata; class Aves; order Passeriformes; family Pardalotidae; genus Pardalotus; species Pardalotus punctatus. The sequence goes on along the minus strand of VZTX01001311.1, from coordinate 614,107 downwards.
AACTCAGGTGAGGTTTTCAGTAACTGAGAAACATTTTGCTGTCATGATTAATTTAAGGGCCATTTTTATTTCTCAGGGTGAATATTAAACCAGTGAATTTTACACCATGAAACAAAATAGCTTAATGTTAATAGCTTATGAATGCCATATCCATGTAGGCATTTTTCATGTATGTTTCTAAATTTGCTCTGCTTTAAGTGTACTCTGCACTAATACCATGTTTTGTCCTTGCAGGTGTAAAAGCTGCGAAAAAGGTACAGGAAATTCTAGTTCAATCCCTGAGCAGACCTGCCAATTTAAGCATAGTGGTATTAGTGAGCATCAAATGCATGATGAAGGCCTAGTCAAAGATGACAATAAAAAGAGCAGGGTAGTTGCAGAAAACACTGATGGCATATGTAAAACTATAAAAACCTCTTAAAGGAACAATCCTAAAGGCAAAGCATTTGATTCCCCTGGTATTACAGTGATGAACAGAGAGAGACATCTATAGAAGAGAATGATTTCACGATTGTACTTTGTAGGGGAAGACGGTGTGCATGGTAGCTCTGTTTGGAAACGGTTTTTCACGGACCGCACCTTAAGCTGATGAGAAGTAACATGATTCTGCTTGCTTTCATATTAGAGGCTTCTGTTCTGTCAGAAATGATTCACAATTAATTTGCTTCTGCCACAACTACTCCACTAACAGTATCCTCTCTCCCTCTTCTTTTAACAAAAGAGCTAAAACCCCAACGTATAGAGTGGAGGGAGAAATTATGTCAGGTGTGGCAAACATGGTTGACCTGTGGAAATGTTGAGAATGTGTGTTAACAGGGAATCTGCAACCATCTGGATGTAGCCTGAAAAACCAGCTTGCTCATATTTGTACCTTTATAATGTGAAGTGAGAACAACTGAGGTCTACAAAGCAAAGAAATAGAGACATCTGTGTGGAAGCCTGAATGATGCTGTTGAACAGTCAGATAAATGGTGCTCAGGCAATGAACTCTGAGGCAGTGCTCACCATGGTGAGGCAGACATTTCTAATATTAGACCTCCAGCTTGAGGATTTCAGTGCCTATTCCTGTATATGAAATTATGGGATGTGAGGAGGTAGCCTGAAAGACTTGATGTTATATGCATGTGCATGCATAGGACTCAGGATGAATTTATCAGCTTTGGGAATGGGGGTAGAGCATGGGAGGGAAGCATTAATTCTAGGTTTGTGCTGGGTTTTTGTAGCAGAAAATAGGAGATTGCACACTCAAACTTTAAAGTGCATAAACTGTTGTGAGCTCTGGTAGATTGTTAGGGATGATGTTAAGGCTAGGGTGTCTGTTGAAGCATCTTTGATCTGAAATAGGAGGTTGTTCTTGAATAGGGAGAAATCCCCTCTGGTTTGCAGGAAAAGAAAAATAGAGGGTCTGTCATGGGGAACATCTTGAAGGCAAAAACTTAAACATGGTTTTGAAATGCGGTCTGGCGTCTTTTAAAGAATATTTCCTTGCCCAAAGTTTGGCAACGTTTTGAAGCTGAGCTTTCAGAAAGAAATTTTCTTCTGTCACTTTCATGCTGGTGCTGATGGAGTTTGTGTTGTTAGAGTGAAATTTTGCCTTAGGTTTAGAGGTTTTCTTGGCATTCTGTGGGTCTCAGTAATGTGCAAAGAACCATACTTACAGTCGTGCAATTCAAACTCTGCAGAATCCCAAGTAGGTGGCAAACTTCCAGAAGCCCCAGCTTTTCACAATTCCTTGACCATGAACTAACTTCCTGACCGTGTAAGTTATTAACACTGTCCAAAAAAAATCTAGGTACACAGCTGGTGTCCTGGAAAAATGGACATTCACTGTGAATAAGGACAATGTACTGCTACATTAATGACCAAAGCGTTCCTGCCAGCTACATGCTGTCATGGGGTTTCTTGTTTGTGTTTTTGATCATTTTCACTGGAGTAATGAATGGTTTTAAAATTGCTCAACAAGCCTCCCACAAAAAGAAGCTGGCATTCCAAACCAGAGAGTTCATGTTGAAATGCTGGGTCTGTAGCCCTCCCAAACAGTTGAAGAAGTATTTGTCACCTTGGTCAGCCAAAGGTCACTCTCGGGAATATCAATCAAATGAAAAACAACGTGGGTATGAAATTGAAGTCACAACAGCCTGCAAAAAGTCCAAATTAGGCATGGAGGGCTGGTCTCCAGCAGGGATTTTGACATCAGGATGGCAGAAAAGTCCAGCATGTGGAGGTCCAGAAAGTAACACCAGAGACCTGCCAAAACTCCATAGCTGCTGCAGTGCAATGTTGGGAACCATCCCTTTTCCATGCCCCTCTTTACCCTTTATCTGCCATCTTTTTTTAAGGACAGAAATTCTTCAGAGCAGCATATGACCATGTGCCCTACCACACCGGGTCCTGAGCCATACTGGAAACCCTAAGTGCTGTCCGCCAGGGTGAAACTCCCTCATGTCCACAAGCTCTAAATGTGATATTTAAAGGTGATGACCACACTGTGGAAAAGGAGAAGTTTTGTCAATCAGTTGAGAAAGGGAATTCTTCACTGTGAACAGCAAAAGCTGGGAAATAGTGTCTCTTAGCTGGGCCTGCAGGAGAGTTCAGTTTCTCTTTCTGCCCCACTGGAGAGTTACAGTGCATACTCACCAACAGTCCCTGAAGAGGAAAAAATGTTTTAAAAAATCAGAGATAAGGCTGGATTGCAGAGCCCCCTTGTGAGTATGAAGGTATGCTGGTATAGTCTAGTGGTCTTCACTTTGCCTCTCCCTACTGTTGTACAGAAGATAATAAAGGAGTCCTTGTCTTTGTAGTGTAGCTCCCCAACAACAACCTTTTTTTCTGAGCCAGAGTTCCTGAAATAAAACCCTTCTTCAATAACAAAGACCTATCTATAAAACTTAAAGTAAGTGTATCCAGTTCTTAAATGAACTTATCTAGGGAAAAGAGGAAATAAAATATGAGATAGACAAGCACTGCATATGACCACTTATATGCTCTCTGTCTGTTTTGTCTTTTGTAGATGATATTCCTACTCCACCAGCACCATTTGATCACCGGATTGTCTCAGCCAAAAGGGTGGGGATCAGCAATTATTATAATGTCAACGAGGATGAAATTCTGGGAGGGTAAGTCAGGTGAAGTAAATCAGCTTGGAAAGCAAGGCACAAATTTACAGCCAAGCACCCTGGGAGGTGGATGGAGGCAACATGCCGCACTAGAGCTGAAGTCATGAAAGTCTAAGCTCTTACAGTGCTTTATTGAGGGAAGAAAAGATGAGGCTGGTTTTACAGTGTGAGTGAATTTTGGCTTACTATTTGACACCAGCAGACTTGGCCTGTGTTTGATGTTGTTCTAGGTCAGCCAGATGCCCTCAGGGTTTATGACAGGGCTCCTAAGATGCTGTAATACTTTACCTCACTTTATAGCCAGCAGGATGTAGAGACATGTAGTCTTCTTCCTCTCAGTGAGTCTCACTCCTGAAAACACATGCATGTTTTCAGATAGATTAGCAGGCTGATCTGACAGGCCATGCAGTTACTTATCTCTCATGCTGACATTATTTAGGAGAGTGGGGTATTATAATTTTTCATGGCGGTGTGCTCTTGGATAAGGCTTTGTTTCATCAAGAAATCACAACCTTCCCATGGAGGAGAATGATGGGAGGGAGAGGGGCAGATGGTGCACATAAGTGAGTCCTTATCTTTACAGTATATGCTTGACTTCCCTGGGATTAATCATTGCATGCTATGAGGTGAGTATAGTGAATCATACAAGTGGGATAATACCAGACAGAACAGTGTGTGATGTTGGTGTGCCTAAATGAGTAGTAGCAAGTACAGTCTACACAATGAAAGAGCAACAATAGAGCAATTGAAATGAGAGCCAGTAGAGAGAGGATAATTTGTTTTTTATAATGTAGGTTACATTCAGAGTTGACACCTGTACCACTGGATGATTTTTTTTTTCTTCTTTCTAGAGGACGATTTGGGCAAGTGCACAAATGTGAAGAGAAAGCAACAGGTCTCAAGCTGGCAGCCAAAATTATAAAAGCAAAAGGTCCAAAAGAGAAGGTTGGTAGAGCATGATATTAGTCTTTCTTTCCCCAATGGATCATGCACTTCAGCTACACAACAAACCATGACAAATTGTCTCACAAACCATCACACTCATAGGACCTGTGGACTACCGTTAGCTCTACTTCTATTTCCCTTCTCCTCTAAAACCTCTAGTAGCTCATCAAAGTCCTATTTTTGGGGTGGTTTATGTTTCTTTTCAATCTTATTTTCTTTTCTTTTGTTTTTGTTGCTAATGATATTAGTGTTTTCTTTAATGGTAAAAACATTGTCAGGCCTGTGACATAGTGTATTCCCTCCCAAGCACACAGTAGCCTTTGCTGCAATGGCTTGATGTCAGTGTGGGGGATGCTGATAAGAGACATCATCTGTGCTCCTGACATCAACACAAATACAGAGGAGAGGAATTAGCCAGGGCTGTTTTGCAAACTGCTTGGGCATCTGGGACTGGCTTTCACAGGAAAGACATGCATTACATCCTTTGTGTGACATCGGTGTCATTAATGGCATTCAAGAGTGGGATTTGTCCCAGGTAACTGGGGTTGCTAAGGTGTAGATGTGGCCATGCTGATCACCGAGAATCTCTTTATAGTGAATGGAGAGAGATTGACACCACCAGAGAAAGATTCAGCGTGTTTGAAAGAGTTGGGCTGAATGGACATACCAGTCTCTCTCCTCTGACTGCAAAGTTAGGTTTTGAGGACTGTCCTGGACTTAGCTTGATTTTGTGCACCTACAGCTGTTTGAACAAAATTCTCCTCTGCTTCTCTTTTTCCTTTATGTCCCTGTGAGCCTACCACTTGTCCATGTGGGCTCTCCTCTTCCTTTTCCACCAAATAGCTTATTACTGAACCACCCCACTCAAGCTCTGAATTCAGCCTATTAGTTCCTATAGCCTTGGCTCCTACCACTGCAGGAGCCCTGGGTTTGTTTGCCACAAGTGAAAACATGAAGATAATGTAGATTTGCTTCAAATGTAGCTTTCTTAGGAAAAAAGATATCTGAAGCAATACTTCATGGCTCTTTACAGGATGAAGTAAAAAATGAAATCAATGTCATGAACCAGCTGAATCATGTGAACCTCATCCAGCTATATGATGCCTTTGAATCTAAAAATGACATTGTACTCGTCATGGAATAGTAAGTATGTTATTTTCATTTCCTGTCTGTGTTTACTACTTTTGCTAGAATTGCCAATTTCCTTCTTGCTTTCTCCTGAAATTAGAAATAGAGCTTCTTACAGGTGGAAAACACATATGAAATATGTTCTCATGAACAACAGGAAAAAAAGGGAATTTAAGAGAAAAGTTTTCCCATGTAGCCATTTATGCATTTTTTTCCAGTGGTGTGCCACATTCCTGGTGCTGTAAAACAACTGGTCCAATTGAACATAGAGCTGTGTTACATATCTTATCTTTAATTTAATACTTTAATTTGTGTCAGCCAAGAAACAAACCTCTCAGAATATCTCCTATTCTGTGAGGCAAACAAGACAACATCTTACACCAAACAGGAGCCAGATGTAGGTATTGTGCTTAATCCTTATACTGGGTGCCTGAAAGGATAAACCTACTTTATATGCTGGGTTATCAGGCTAATTAGGCACAAAATACTTGCCTTAAGGTCAAGGTAAGCAGATGTTGTCTTAAGGATGGACAAAAAGTCCAAAACTAAAACATCAAAATGCATGGCAGAGTGCTCAAAGATAGGTGAGTTTGACTATTCTGGACATTCACAGACAGTCCTCTGAATTTGGTCTACGTGACTGACATATCACAAAAGAAAAGTATCTGTGTACTTACGAACGGATAAGCTGGAGGCATACTGAAATGTGAAGAGAAATTAAGTAATTTTTGTTGACTTTAGGTGGTTTGAGATTGACATTTTGGATCCTCTCCCTCTTAAACTTGGAGGGAAGAGATCACAGATTTAAATGCAGATTCTCCGTCATGTTATCTTGGTTTTCCATGGAACTTCATTCATTTCACTGGTACAAAATGATGACTCAAGACAGCATAATATTCAAATTTCAAGACTTTCATGGTTTTCAATTGATGGGAGACTGGACTCCTAGACCTTGAAGAGGTTCAGGCTGGTATGCATCAGAACCCAGTTTTTAGAAAATTCAGATCAGAATACAATCTCATCTTACTGAACTTGACTGTGAATGATAAATATAGTCAGTAGCATAGTTTCTGCATTAGTCTTACTATATGGGATTGGATTTGAACTTGGTCACTGCTTTGTTGTCATTTTCTCCTCAGTGTGGAAGGGGGAGAGTTATTTGACCGAATTATTGACGAAAACTACAACTTGACAGAGATGGATACTATCTCGTTCATCAAACAGATCTGCAAGGGAATTCAGTACATGCACCAAATGTACATTCTTCATTTGGATCTCAAGGTAGAGTTTTGAGATGTATGTTTTGTGCAATGACAGATGTGGAAATTCTTATTCTTAATGGTAGGCCATAAAGCTTAGCAAATTCCTGTGACAGAAACAACGAAGAGCCTTGTTCTGCTTTCCTTATTTCAATGCATATCTACTTTAACCACATTTGGATCAGTTAAATTATTACAGGACTAAGTACATTAGATGAGAACTGTGGTCACATCATCAAGCATCATAGTGCTTAAATTTTCCACAGACTGATTTTACAGAAAGCCAGCAATTGACTACAAATGCATGCCTATTTTCAATTCCAATATTTAGATCTCGAAATTCTGTGCAAATATTATTTAATTCAACTGCACAAGATATGTGTTTTACACATCAGCCATGGGGTGGCAATTATCCCTTTTTTTAACTATGCAGAAATCAAGGCATGAATGAGTGGAACTAAATTCAAGGGACATTCAGGATCAATGTAAGCCCAATACAACTTTCTGAGGACTACACTAAACTACTGTTATAATGAAAAGCTGAAAGCCCAGAGAAAGGTGACAGATTCTCTGCCATGTACTTAGTTAGATTTTCTGCTCAACTATTTGACTGCATATACAAAAAGTGTCCTCACTTCTTTTTAAAAACAAATCCACCAATTGCACATTCTTACTCTGCCTGACTGCACCGCTTAGAAAAAAATTATTGGTTTTTTTCATTAAACTGTACATTTGAGCTGGCTCTTTTCCCCTTAGCCCAAGTTTTTATTAAATAATAGACTTGTTTCTTACCTCTGTTTAGTCCAGGAAAAAAGTCTTTAGTTTTATGACTGGCTAGAAAGCTTCCTAGTGATCCCTGAGCTTTACAACACAATAAAAAGAAGCAAGAAATGCACAAGATGGTTTTCTCTTTGGTGAGATTTTTATAACGGCTGCTGTTTTTGGCTTGTAATAACTGAGTTAATATAGTACATCTTTAATGTTGTTAGCATATATATTATTGCAGTGGCTAAGGAAACGAGCAGATGCTTGTTGGGACCTGCTTCAGTAGCCGATCAATGACCAGACTTACTTTTCTCTTTCTCTATAAACATCCAGTTACCTAGAAACCTGTCAAACACAAGTTCACAGAGTTTTTTGGGACACATTAATTATGAGCTTAAGATGGCACAGTTTTAATATGAGGTCAAAGTGCTGACAAAAAGATACATATACAATCCAAGAAATTAATCCCAGAGACCTCTTTTCATGTGCTTGCCAGCTATGGCTTCTCCCTTCTGTTTTGCTTGTTCACAGATTGCTGTCAGTAACAAATGAGTTTGGGAAAGAAAGCTTGAAATTGAAAGAAAATCATCTTGACCATAATCATCCAGGACCTAAGAAACTATGGACATATGGTGTTTAGAAGTCCTACATGTAAAATTAATTAGTGATGGTGACAAAGGTTAACTAATGTTTTAAGTGTTGAGGGCTGTTTTGTTTCAAAGGGGACTCACCGAGCAGTAAGACAGAGTAGCTATAGAAGTGCTGGCAGTGAATATGGGACTGTATTTTAGGTATTTACATTTCAAAGACAATTGGACAAATCCTCTCAGTTCCTTCTGTATGAAATTGGAGTAATTCTTGGAAGTTAATGGATTCATGCCAGGGAAGTGAAGAGTAGCATTTGGCCCCATGATAATCCAGAGGGATTTAACCTGTGAATCCTATCTTTTGCTAAAATGCCTGAAAAAAACATAAAGTTGATGTGGCTGGCTTAATATATTAATGTTCAATCTGACAGAACATTTGAGAACTCAGAAATGCAAAGCTGAAAGATAAATTTCAAAGCCCAACAAATTGAGGTTTTTTGTTTTTTGTTTTTTTAAATCAGTGTCAGTTTATTAAGGTCTGTAACATCACTGTGACAGCATCCTGAAACCCCTCTTTGGAAGTCTGCATTCCCTGTCCCCCTCCCCCTAATGAGTTCTTTATCTGAACTGCTGCCTTATGTCAAATTCAAAAGCTGTGGAGAAGAAAAAGCAGTTGCAAGGCACAAAATGCATGGCTCCAATTGCTGTGTGACAGTAAGGGGCGGGGCAGGGGGGTAAGCAGAGATGTGAACAAGGAGGAAAGAAAAAGGTGCTTATGAGATATTTGCACTGTTATTAGTGTTTTTCTCCCTACAGTTTACTAGAAGCCCAGTTTTTCATTGTTTCTCATTCAAATGTTGTTTTTTTTTTCTTCTTTTGTTTCTTTTGGCAGCCTGAGAATATCCTGTGCGTGAACCGCAAGGCAAATCAAATAAAAATTATTGATTTTGGATTGGCAAGAAGGTATATGCATATGTTCTCACTAATCATAAATGAATTAGGAAACAATGAAACAAGTATTGCATTCCTACAATGATGTATTTGATACATAATGGTCTTCTACTGTTCTTCGGACAAATTTGTTTCTTTTAACCAGGGATATCTTTTAATATGGAATGTTTGGAGCCAAGTGAAAAAGATTTGTCCTGAAACCTTCTTTTCAGGTAGAGAGTTGAAAGAGGGCTGATTCTCACTAAGCATGAATATAAGTATCTTGGAACAGCTAAAATGGACAAAACCAGTGGTACATCTTGTCTGGTCTCGTCTCCAGTATTAAGAGATTCTTCAAAAGAGAGTGGAAGATATCATTGAGGGCTCTTACAATGTATCCCATGCTATATCACTTTCTAGTTTAATTAGGTGCTATATCCTCAGTGAAGGATTTACTGGTTAAAAATTTCATGCCTGTGATATGGAGAAGTCCCAAAAGGATGAGCTGCTCTGAGAGGTCCTTGAAATATGAATTTCTTCCTTTTTATAGCAGTTGCATTTTGTCCTAGTATGATTTAAAGCTTGCAGACACTTTTCATTCTATATATGGGCATATTTCTTCTTAGTTTGTACCTCTGTCTGTCCTTGTTTTTGTACTGAATTTTCTGTATGCTTCTGGAATTCCTCTAAGTGCTAGACAATTGACAATACAATTTTAATAAGAACTGTAATTGATGTCCTGTGTTAATGTTTCTATTTCCTAGATATAAACCCAGGGAAAAACTTAGAGTTAACTTTGGGACTCCAGAATTTCTTGCTCCTGAAGTTGTGAATTATGAGTTTGTCTCTTTTCCAACAGACATGTGGAGTTTAGGAGTCATTGCTTATATGCTGTAAGTAGGATTCAGTATCTGCTCTGTAAGCTGTTTCCAGGTTGAACTGTGTCAGTCACCCAAGTTTGCTATTATACTGGAAGAGTGAAAAAATCTGTACCCAAAATAGGAAAGGTAGACTTCTTTCCAAGTTCCATATTGAGAAACCTCTCCTCTTTTCCAATTGCCATGAACTTTTCATCTTTGTTTTTTTGCATGTCTCTCAGGAGTGTTTGAGCGTCACACTTCCAGAATAATGTAAGCTGCTTGGTAAATTCCCAGTGGGTAGAGCAAGAGTGGTCAGGGGTCTAGAAAATATCACCTACCATGAAAGACAGTAATGCTTGGTGTGTTAGAGAAGAAGGGTGATTATTTAAACATGTAAATAGATGAGAAAATGGGAATGGTCTGGAGATTTTCTTAGACAGTAGTATTTTGTAAGATAGGCCAGAGTGACAGAACAATCATAGCTGGCACACTGGAGACCATGTACAGGAAGAGGGAAAGACAAGAGGACTGAACATACTCCTTTTTACTTCAGCCTCACTGGATTGTCTCCTTTTTTGGGTGATGATGACAATGAGACCCTCAACAATATCCTGGCCTGTAACTGGGATTTTGAAGATGAGGAATTTCGAGATGTTTCTGATGAGGCCAAAGATTTCATCTCAAAGCTTCTCATCAAGGAAAAATGGTATGTAATCCTGTATCTTTGAAATGTGTATTCCATGCCATCATGACACAGTTGTGTCACTTGTGCTGCTTCATTGCAGAACTAAGATTTATTATATCTAAGAATATCTAAGACATTGCAGACTTTTCTAAGTTTTTCATGTCCACATACAGTATTATAATGATACTTTATAGATGATGTTTATTGTATCCATCAAATGCTTTGAAATTACCCAAATACATTTTTTGCTGTGAAACAAAACATAATTCATCTGCCATCTGTCATACTGTTCTGAAATGACAGCATTGCATAATGGCAGAACACATGACCTGTAACAGATAAATGCTAATTGTAATACTCTGGGAAAAACTCTTAATAGCATTCTGGTTTTCCTCTAGCTGGAGATTAAGTGCAACTGCTGCCTTAAAACACCCATGGTTAACAGACCACAAGCTCCACTGCAGACTCCAGGTCCCTACATTTAAATATCCTTGTGCATCTGCTGTTGCCCTCTTGTGTTGCCACATCACTTTGCTTTGACATTTTTCTTAACTTCATTTGAGTCTTTGTTGCTGATTCATTTCTTGCCTCTATGAGCCACATGTGTCCCCTTGCTTTTTTTAGCTGTTACAATTAGCATGCTCACACTTGCTCATCAGTTCTTGCATGTCTGGGAGGAAATACAAGATCCTGCAGTGCTGTGTGTTGCTGAATGGATCCATTTTTTAGCAAAATGAAGATATTTACAAAATGAGCACTGAATTACCATATGAAAAGGATTTTCCAGCTGGGGATGATTCTTGTTCCTGCTTTGAAAATCGTTTCAGGGTCTCTTGAAGACCCCCAGGAGTGCTGTTAGATTTCATTCTACCTCTTCCAAAGAGATACCTTTCCAGCTTGGAACATCACCTAGTGCATGCCTTTGTACTTAAGCACCTTCTTGCCCTTCAATGGTAACCAGCTTAGTGGCCAACACAAAAGAAGAATATTTTTTGCTCAAGAATAAGAACTGCTCAAGGAAACAATTCCATTAGGCTGAACGGAAGGAGCAACAGGATTTTAAATCACTTTGATTATTCCTGTGTCAGTAATTTTTGGAGATTGACACTGTTGGTGACACCACTGTTGTAATCTCCCAGAACAGCAATGCCCATGAGATTATTAGAAGATTTGTAAGTGTGTGTGCACAGTAAAAATAGGAGAGTTTGTCATGGTTAATATATCTTCAGAAGTTTTTTGTAGGATACAATTTGACTCGTTTAGTTGGGCTCCAGTGAAGCTCTGATTTCTGCAATCTGGGGAACAGTCAGTCTTTTCCAAATGCTGAAGGAACACAAACTGCTGTCCTTCTTCCTATCACCAGCTTTTTTCTCAGGAAACCCTACCCTAATGCAAACCTTGCAGCTCATGTTGTCCTTTGCATCTTCTCCCCCAGTATTTTTTATTCATACTTGTGCTTTGCAAAATAGCTTCACTAAACACACTGATGTTGCAGTGTTCTTCTGCCATTACCTTAAGCAGAGGTAAGATATGATTGATCTTCAATTAATGCTCCAATAATGGTATCTTTCTTTCTTTCTTTCTTTCTTTTTTTTTTTTTTTTTTTCTTTTCTTTAGAAAAAGGCTAAAGGTGACTGTGTGTCTCAAGCACCCCTGGCTCAATAACCTCTCTGAAGGAGCTGCCAAACAGAAGGTTTGTTTCCGGTCCCAAATGTTCATTCAGATATAAAAGCTGTAGCCCCTGTGGAAGGGATCAGTGGGCAGCTGAAAACCTTGTACAGCCCAAAGTGCATGGTCCAAACTGTATTCACCACCACCATCCCTGCTGCTGTCTGGAAAGCATTCAAAATGCAAACTGGCTCCATTACTTATACCAAGTAACAGCAATGTGCAAAATAATTAATGGGTATGGAACCATATATGCTGCAAACCCTGGCCATTTTAGAGGGAATGGTTATGCTCCCACTGGCTCTCACGGGGCAGGATTTCACCCAATAATTTTTCAGTGTTGAAAGCTTTTGGGTTTTCATGCTGTGGTTAGAAGTACAGTTTAGAAAGGGTAGAAATATGAAAAGTAATAACTTTTTAGCAGAGGCACCGGCCAGACCCTCAGGGCAGCTTGACTAGCTACAGCAAAATCAAAGCAAAGTGTCCCCTAAAAGAAGCTGCTCCACACATCGAGGACCCAGTTCTGACAGGGCACTTTACCTTCCCTTTTAGCAACCCAAACAATTTTGACAGAGCATCTCTCTGTCCTTTTTCCCTGACTCCTTGTCTTTGCCCTTTCATTAACAAACAGTTCATTAGTGGTTCTCAGGCTGGCTTGGCTGCCTCCCTTGGGGATCAGGGAGACTCAAGTCTGCTCTCATGTTCTGTCTCTGGTCTTTGACCAGGGCATACTCACTCAGCCACTTTAAATCACACTGCCTCGGGAGGTGCAGCGTCTCCATAAACCAAGGCACCAATTCCCACAGCCACTTTCACCAACTACCACAGAAATTGGTGGCTCTGCTGAAGGACCAGGGGAATCGCTCAGAGGTTCTGGAGGCCATCTCTGGGCAAAACTCAGTGGAGGGTCACAATGTGAATTAGGCTGAGAACACACACATACACTGTAAAACCACTTCCTTTTAGTAGTGTGTCATGAGTAACAACAGGGTGCCAAAATAAAAGTAGTCCACCTTTCACCACAAGCAAGTTTTTATTGGTGCCATCATCCATCATCTGCTTGGTAGGGCAAGTGATATACTGGCATTTTTTTGCAATGAGTTTTTTCCAGGAACATGTGAAAAAGAAGGTATTGTGAGAGGCTGGAACTGACTTAGTAAGATTAGAGCAGAATTTATACAGTGTAGTGCAGTAACACAGAAGTGAATAATCTTTACATGAGCTATTTCAGGGACATGAAGATGCCTTTCCATGATACAGTGGAAGCCAGTAAGGACTAAGGTACCATTATTACATCCTACTTGCTCTCTGAAGCCATGTAACTTCCTGATATGGTAATATCTGAGCATCAGCTCCTGGAGTGGAAATCCAGTGGGAATTTATACCTCTTTGTGATCCTCAGTGTTGACCCTCACTTCACTGGGGCTGAGACAGATTCCATGAAGCTTTGGTCCACTCACCTGTGTGTTTCTACACAGTAGTTTTCTAAACAAGTTTCTCAGTCCTGTTGCAAGACTAGTGTTTTTATCTGTATTTCCTATTTCAAGCCGCTAACTTGTGGCAACAAACACAGCAACAAAATGGTGAAAATTCTCCCTCCCTAATGCAGGAAGCACTGTATTACACAATTTTCTATTACAACCAGAGTCAACTTTAAGATAAATTGACTGTCCAACAGCAGTCAAAATTATTTTTAAATAAACTTTTAATAGCTTTGTAACATAGTAACCTATCCATGATCTAACTTGCAGGAAAATCTGGTTTTGGCTTTTGCAGTGTTATTTCCTCTGTGTGTGTTTTTCTTTTTGGAGTTTATTTGAGTTTACTTAATGAGTGGATCTAAAGTCATAACTGTGCTTTTTTCTTTAAAGAATCCCTTTAGCTATTTTTATCAGGCAAGTAGTATGGTTACCACATTTAACCCAAAATAATGTACTTAAGTGCCAGTTGATTTAGACCTGGCATTATAAATGCTTGCAGTGGTAACACAAATAAATGGAGAGGTTTGAAGCATGCCTTTGCATACTGTGATCTGTATGACAAGAGGCAAAAAAGCCGAGTAACTGCATTTCAAGAGAGACCTCCAGGATCAGTTCTCCACTTAACAAAGAGGCCTTGTCTTTTTAATATTGTATAAAACATTTCACAGAAAAGGTGGCTGCAAGAATCCTTTGTAAGCAAGAAGCTTCAGTGGTGCTTTCTTCTCTTTATGCACAAAGAAACCACCATGTGGTTGTCTTAGAACACTTAACCAAATGAAAAAATATACTGGTGAATTAACTGGATTCTTGTTTTGTTTATTTTGCAGAAAAGCTGCTGTGTGGTTACTGCTGCTAAGAGATTTGAAAATATCAGCAGTCTCAGTGCTTTACCCCCCTGCCATGACTGAGACTTCTACTAAATGGACCAACAGCACTTTAGTTGCAAGACAAGTCCCAGCATTGCGGAGCTGCTTCTTCTCTATTCAGCTGTTGAAAGAAGGAAAGTATTTCTCCAGGTTGCAGGAAGGTGTTTCTTCTGGAGCAGCATGTTCTTCCATGCCTGCAAGTGCTACATTAGCTTGGTTTCATAATGAACTTTTCTCTGTGTAGTCTTATATCCTCATTTACTTATCAAAGGCTCCTTAAAGTTCAAATTATCATGTAAAATTAACTGTTTCTCATCTCATCCCAGAAGGCAATCTGTCACTATTTTATATTTGTAGCCAAGGTTCATTTGACATTGCAGTAAATAAATTTAAAAAAACAAACAAACAAAAAAATTGCAGCAAATTTAAAGCTTCCTTTTGTAGAAGATTTGAAGTTTGTTTTTCCTGTCACACTAAAATGAGTTAAGGATTAGCTCAGCCAGAGTTAAAGCCATGTTAATGTAACACCAGTGGAAGAGAGAAATGAGGCTTTCCTTGCGTGTAGGTGAATTTGCTGCAACTGTGAAATGGTACATTTCAGGATTTTTTAGCCTGATGAATTACTGCTTGCTGTAAATCCACTTGGATTAATTAAACAAAAAAGAGAACAAGGCACTATTCACTTGTACCTGTGCAGACCCTGTTCTCCAAAATGCAAGTATAATTCAGTTATTTTAACAGAGGGTGATTTTATATCAGCTAGTCTGTTTAATGCTAATTTAACTGATTAGGACCACTGGCAAAGAGGTGAGTCAGTGCGTTGCCCATTATAACCTCCGGGTATAGGTTCAACTAAAAATCCTCTGTATTACTAGTTTTCATACCTTGCTCCCAAGCCTTTCTGATTGTTAACTAGGTTAAAAAAAAAAAAGGAGTCAGAGCAGCTGAATTCTTTACCTGAGATTGTTTGAATATGGGTCATCATTCAGTGAATCTGAGCCTAAGTTGCCAAGGCTCTGAAGTTAAAATAATGAGACTTATTCCCTGCTGTATATGGCTTTTTTACTGCTTAGTTTCAGAACTACATAAATGCAAATTGTAATGAGTATTTTATTTAATCATGCTGTTGTGGTGTCTTTACACTCTCTTTGTTTAATCCAGTTCTGATCAAACCACATATTAACATAGCTATCTCTATATATTTATCTACACATTTCATATATTTATATATTTAAATTCTGTCTTTTTTAAAAAGGGATCAACATAAAGACAAAACAGTACTATTCATCACCACGCAATGAATTCCTTCTCACACCTTTGTCCTTTCTGGATAGCATTCACTTTGATATAAAAAGGGGCCCATTAATGGGACATCATGGCCATCACACTCTCTACAGCCAGTTTGATCCAATGTTTCAAAATCATCATAGTTCATCTCTTAAGACTGCTCCTGTGAATGAACAGGGCTTCTTACAGCTGTGACATCTTAGTAATGCTGGCACGTTGCACCAGAGGCTGCAAATGCTGCTATCACACACTGACACACCATGTAACTTTTAAACAATAAACTATTGTATAAATACACTGCCACCCTCAAGTCCTCATCTGTAGTCTTAAGTAAACTTTGACAAGCAGAAATGGAAGTGTCTTTGGGAAAAGACTGAGCAGTCTTTCCCCAAAGCAAAGAAAATGAGCATATGACTTTTAGACAGAAGCTGGGTTGCTTGTTTTTAGTCACTATTTATTTTTGCCTGTACAAAATAAATAGAAAAGCTACCTTTCTGGTAGGGCTGGAGTTCCCACTCCTGTTCTGACTGTCTTCAAGACATTGTAGCTTTTATACAGTAAACAACTCAATGATCAGACTGAAATGCAGCAAGCCACTTTGGAATGTCAGCATCTCATTATGCACTTTAGTGCCAGTATTGTAGAATTGGATCAGGGTTTTGTTTTTCCTGGGGTAGATTTTACATGGATATGAATAAATTGCATGTAATTTTGAATCTTATTAACTATACTAAAATAATAGTGAGACTACAGTCTTTTCTGCTTTGTTGCTCAGTTGAATTAAGAGGATTTATTATTTGTTGATATAGACATCTGAGTAGTAATTAAGAGCTTAGTGCTGTGAAGATCAGCCTGGTGTTACAGTGTGTTGCACTGAGTCAACCACAAATCCTCCAGGAGCGGTAGGAAAACATGGCCTCTGTTGAGCAGATCCTCCAAGTTTATCTGTACAGTCCTCAATCAGAAACAGGAACGCATGCGAGGACGGAAGAGCTGGACGTATTTCCCCCACCTTGAGAATTTAGGTGTGAGTTGAGGAGGGGACCCCTCACCAGCCTCTGGCTTGTGCAACGGGACTGTGTGCTAACACAATCAAGGCATTTAACTTACATTCTTGATAACATGGATAATGGTGGTTGCACTCTAGAGCCTTGTCTGTAAATTGTCCCACTGATTCATTCTTGGAACAGCTCCTGCAGTGGGGCGTAAAGTTGAGAGAGGGACACTCAGAGGAGGTTGGACTGAGCAAGCCTCTGCAGTGACTGAAGGTGCCACTTGGGGCCCCGGGTTAAACCCAGGTGTGGGCCTGCAGGTGTCTGGTGGAGGAGGAAAGAATCCCAAGTGCACTTCTGCTTTTTGCTCCACAGATGCCGGATCTGCAGCACTGAGTCAAAAGGGAGGTACATTACCTGGGTCCTCATTGTTATCAAGGGTAAAAAAATTATACTGCTGTGTAATCATCACTGCTCGGTATAGCAATGTGTCTGAGGAAAATGTCTCCAGAGATGTTCATTTTTGTCTTGTATCCACCTCAACATGGGAAAGAGCTTCTTTACACTGAGGGTGGCAGAGCACTGGAACAGGCTGCCCAGGGAGGTCATGAGTCTCCCTCTGGAGACATTCCAAAACCCCCTCCATGTGTTCCTGTGTCACCTGCTTTAGGTGACCCTGCCTTGGCAGGGGGGTTGGATTGGATGATCTCCAGAGGTCCCTTTCAACCCCCAAAATTCTGTAATTCTGTGATTCTGTGATCTTTTCTGGCTGTTGTAATTTTAGTTAAATAATAGCTTGAGACAGATTCTTTTTAGTATCTTCCTAATTGTGTCTCACTGCACTTTGAGCAGCATGTTGTTTTGTGTGTGTGCTCACATATGCAAGTTTGGTTTGGGTTCTGTTTTACTTTGCCCTACCTCTGGAAACATTCTAGGCTGAGTTGGACAGGGCTTTAAGCAACCTGATCTAGTGAGAGACATCATTTCTCATTGCGGGAATTTGGACTAGATGACCTTTAAAGGTCCCTTCCAACTCAAACTGTTCTATGATTCTATGATTTTATGATTTAAATGTGTTCTATAATGACTAATAGCTAAAGCCTGCTGTGTTAAATTATTGTTTTGACACATCATTCATTTTATACTAGGTCATAATAATACTAAGGCTACTATGTTCTAATAAGTCACCTACATCTGTGTGACTTTGCTTATAATTTTTGCTACATATTGGCTTATGTGAATGGAAACTGTGAATTGCTGTGCTTGTGAGCAGGTTTGGGTGTGAAAGGCACTGTTCTAGCTATTGTTATTCCATTTAGCTGTCTACTCACAGACAGACAGAGATGACTGCAGGTACCTCACGAGTGATAGAGAAACATCAGCTGTGGTGGGGGGGATGAAATGCCAAAATGCAGTCTTTGTTTTGTGCATACCATTGCATTCTTCCTGACACATAAAAATTAAAGGCCATATTCTGGGAACATGATGGCTACCACCTGGCACTCAAAAGAATTAGGATGCTGTATACTCAGCACAAGATGGGACACTAGTGTTTATTCAACTCTTTTTGTATGTTGAACATCCTGAAGATTATGAAGTGGGTAAAAACCTCTTCTGCAGAAAGATCTCCATACTCTCATGTCTGTGTTTGTGAACACCTGAAGCCAGTTGCTCCTCTGGGTACCCTCACTGCATAAGCAGTTGACAACTTGGATAATCCACTCTGAAGATTACAAGAGCAGCTACTTTTTAATTTCATTTTCATATTCCCTCTGATGTCAGAAGCTGAATAAAGTTAAAGCCAAGCTAAATTCTTGATTCCAACCAGGAATAACAGGGTAGCTCGCAGAAATAAGTAAGGGAAGTGCTAGATCCACTTTTTGTGATATAAGTACAAGAGCCCAGTTTAACCACCCCTCCTTCCTGCCAAAAATATCTCGTTTGCACCAGTCCTGATCAGTAAAAATAAGTACCTCAATCTTTTTAACAGTAAAGAAATCTCAATCAAGAAACAGTTTTTCTGCAGTGGTTAAATTGCAGTAAGAGACAAGTTATTTTAGCATTTTCAGTTTAATGCTGACACTATAAATCACTGACAGCCTCTTTCAGCAAAACGGCCCTCACCAGGAGCTGTGAGAAAAGAAGGTGTTTGTCAGCTCTTCTCCACTGATGGAGACCTGAAAACACTGGATTCCATTCCCCTGGATCCAGTGAGCAGGGCAATTCTTAGCTTGTGGACTTTGAATACATGGTAACGGTTGCAGTTTCGCACCCACAGCAGTGATGAATGCATGAATGAATGAATGAGCACTGATGCTCCAAACTCCTTCCAGGAGGATGATGCATCTTCATGTACTACTTTTTATCATTTCTGATACATACTTGTTCTTGTGTCTCCTGTGAATAAAACTAAACACTGCATGAATCCATTTAGGAATGCTAGACTGTTTCACCTTCCATGAAGGCTTGGTAGCTGAACAACAACCTGTTTCAAACTTAGATGAAGACTGGTAGACGTAGTGCTTTGTAAATATGTTGTTTAGCTGTGTCCATAGAGTTAGCAATCACATTTTGGTGTGGCAGAACTAATGTTTGTGTACCCCACAGCAACTTCCCTTGAATTCAGATGACAGGCATGTGGCAAGTAAATCATGAAGCATGTGGATTTTCATGTACCTTATCACTTTGGTTTGCATATCTGGTTTTGTAGATTAACTCATGTATCTCTGGAATGTGTTCTTTTGTGAAAACCATGAAGCAATCTTATAAAAAGATGACTGAGGAATAAATGCTGATTTTGTTTACTCCAGGGTTTTTGTTTCCTGTATTTAATGTGCCTGTCATCTATATTAGTGACAGAAAGAAGCGTGTCCTTTTTCCCAGCTGCTGTCTCTAGATACATGAAAAGTAATTTCCATTCCAACAAATGTACCTGCGTCAAAGGTTGACTCAGGCTCACGGTTTGTACTCCTTGTAAGAAAACCTTGGCTCTCTGCAAGTAACTGGGACTTGAGGCGCTCTTGACTGCAGTCTTGCAGTAAGTCTTTAAGACAAGGTTACTAAGGAGGAAATTAGAAATTACTGAAATTTCTGGTGTTTGGTCGCTCAAGGGACCTGGTGTACTTTTCTCCCTAAATTGTCACGCTTGCACCAGTGGTCTATTCAGTATTGCTGTCTGGGGGATGTACTTTAACCTTACACCATCTAGGAGTTCATCGACTACCAAAACAGTCTGAAATCAGAATTACTATTTCCTGAAGGGTTAGATCAAACTTCAAGAGGGCTGGCTAGTGAAAAAAATAAAGAGTAAGAATAAGAATTGAGAAAAAGTTTACAGGGTAAGAAATCAAGAAGCAACCTCTGACTGGCACTGGCCTATATTTGGTAAGTAGCACTTTTTCTGGCTGGTGTACCCACAGGTCTGGTTGCAGCACTTGAGACATGCACCATACTTGAGAAATAACTTTGGCTTCTTACACTGGAAGGCTCTCCTTTAATACCAGCCTGTATTTGCCGAGCCTGAGGTTTGCAGGTCTAAGATCTAAGTGTACAAGATGACACCCTCCTGATTAAACTGTAAGTGAGATCAGCCAAGGGGTTGCATTCATTCCCCAAGGAGATCAGTGCTCCTGGCTGACATGGCACAAAGCCATTGCAATCCATCTGGCAGAGTTTGGGGGCTGAAAGAATCAACAAGAGAACAATTTTACAGTAGCCAAGGACAGAACATGCAACTGCTGCCCCTTTACGCCAGCCCAAGGAGCCCCAAGACCACCAGGCATTTCAACAGGAGCTCAGGTTAGCTGGCTAGCCCAGGTAAAGCCTATGGTCCAGTGAGTTCATCTGGTGTCTGAAAACCTTTCGGGGTGACAGCTCAGAGTGAGTTCCTGTGCATGGCCAGGCCTTACACATTTGTTCTTCGTTCGCCTTTCTTGAAACCAGTTGCTCTTTTAGTTTTCAGTGCCTTTGACCCCGACGTAGGAGTTTTTGTCCAAAATAATATTAACATCTGTGCTTTAAAACTGATGAGGAAGACTTTGCCATAGTACCTTGGTCCTCTCAACAGCTCCTGCTAAATGCACGCCACTGGCAAAAATAAAATAAACAGGGCTAAAATAACGCTCAGCTCCCTGTATGTGTCTGTAAAGCAACTCCACACTTTTAAAATGTGTTCCCTAAGTTCATGTGGTTGAAAATATGTTGACTACAGGAAAAAAATCTAACAAGGGACATTCATAATTCTTCATTAATTAATAGTCAACCCTTTTTCTCCCCCAATTATTTCAAACACCTGCTCACAGTAAATTTCCTTTGCAGTTTTTTAATGCTACTTTAATATTACCCAGAACTTGGAAACATACACTAAGCTTCTCTTATTTTTAATTATTTTCAAATTAATTTTAATTTTCTGGATATTTTCAGTGCTGCCCATTTGTTCAATAAAACTGCATTTTAATTTTAATTTTTTTTCCCTTAAAGGCCTTCTAAACTTTCCAGAGAAACTTTATGGGCTGTTTTAATGAAAGCTTTTGAAAAAGGGACTGGAGATTTCAAAATTCCTCTCTTGAAGCCTCCTCATCCAAAAAAAAGGGGGCGGGGGGTAATCACTTCATCAGGTGACTCACATCTCTTGCATGCAGTAGGAATTCATCCAGGAGCTGAGCCATCTTGGATTTGGAGTGCAGGCTCTTCTGGGTGCAGCAGCAGGGCCACCACCCCCAGCAGCGCCTGTCCTGTGCTGGGGGGCTGTGTCCACCCTCAGGCTTCCATCAGTGCCCATCAGCAGTGGGTGCACAGCAATCATCTGCACTGCCACCCCAGATATGGGGCTGTCTGCGGGGCTCAGCTGCTGCCTCTTGGGGACACAGAGCTCTGACTGTGGCAGAGATGAGGAAGGGAAGGTGGAGGTCATTCTTTTCCAGAGCCATCCACTCCTCACCAGCTATTCTAAATGCACATCCTCTGCATTTTCAGTGCCCAGTCACTGTTTCATGAACTCTGATCTTTGTCTATCTCCATAACTTACGTAGGTGTGACATCTGACCACTGTAAACAGATGAGGGCAAACAACTTTCAGGATGACCTCGGTCCTCCAATAACTTGAATATTGTCACGGAGTGGGTACCAAGACACTCCTGATCTGAACCTTGCATGTGTTCACCCCATCTCAGTCCTTGCAGTCTCAGGGGTCGGGGGTAATTTAGAGACGGGTGGCCCGGTCTTGCCTCGTAAAAATGTGGTGGCCTCATTGTGTCAACTGAGCATTCCTGCTGCATCACTGTGTCACCTGCCACTTGTAGCTCTCTGCTTTGTCAGGCAGTTCATAATGGGTTTCTAATTTCTCACTGACAAAGCTCATGTCATGGGTAACACTGGGGAAGCCAAACCACCAGACTGCTGAAAGGAGGTATTTAACTGGCCCTGACATTTGCTAAGTTTCTTCATTTTGCTTTCAGCTTTATTTTTTGTTATGGTTCACTTGTGCAGACTTAAGAAATACCCATTGCAAGGAGCTTTCATTTACTCTGCTCTTAATGCCTGCAGATGCCCATGCTCCATGAACTGGAAGAAGCTTTCCAATTGCAGGAGTTTGCTGAATTTTTCATCTTTGCCTCAGTGCAAGTGCTGTCTCAGAGCTAGTCAGATGGCCTGAAATGTTAGACCCAGTCCCACAGGCATTCGCAGTCAGAGCTAAAAGCAATAGCAACTGCTGCAACAGCAGCAGGCTGTGACCATGGACGCCTTCCTGAGCTTCCAAAGCTGTCAGTCAGGCAGTGCCACCGGGGGGGAACTGGTGCCAACGAGAAGGCGATGTCCCCACAGTGGGGAGCATTCCGAGGGATGATGTGTAGGTCTGGTCCCTTTGCCGGGAGCCTCAGCAGCAGCGCGGGGCTGGCGCGGCCGCCAGAGGCCAGCATTGCTGCTCGGGAGCCGGGACACGGCCCGTGCTCCGCTCCGGAGGGGCTGGGTCGGGAGCGCACGGTACACGCGGGACTGCCAGCGCCGGATGGGTTATGTAGCACAGCGCACTCCCAAATCCCACCTAGGGACCACGGTGCCAACCAATGCATGTGGAGGTGGGTGGCCTTTAAAATATCTCTGACTAATAAAACGCTGTTTATTTTCAGGCAAAAACTGAGCTAAATACAGCTTTTAACCTCTCCCCATTCCTAGCCTGTCCTTAGCACACCAAGCAGAAGGATGCAGGGAAGTGCCTGATGTGTGATATCAGAGAAAAATTGGAGAGTTTGCACAATGTGAGATTGTGGGGAAATGTACAGTGCAGCTGGGCGTGATCTTTACTGCCGTTTTACATCATTCTCCCCTTGGCAATAGGTCACCTGCAGAACACAAACAGAGAATAGATGTGATCTAGGATTTGCATGCAAATCAGCTGATGGGAGTAGAAAAACATGAAGAAACTTGCACGCCCCTGCTATAAATAGAAATCTCCACATGATATGGTTTGTGTGTTGAGAAAGAGATCCTGTAGGAGCTAAACACATCAAATGAGATTATGGGTATTTCTCTGCTGGCTTGAATGGGGTGTGAGAGCATTAAGCAACTATTAGGTTTAGTTCTTTGTGTACTAAAACACTAATAATTTTCTTTGCCCTGTGCACAGAAGACCTGTTGCTGTCCTGAAAGAGCAAGAATGGAGGTCCCAGGTTCCAAAGTGTTATAATTTCTTTATTCATATGGAAGCTGAATTCCTTAATTAGAACTAGAAATTGCATGGTCAGAGGGCTTTGTGATGGCCTCATCTGATCTTCAGTACATTGTATGACACAAGACCTCCTCCAATCAATTTCTTCTTGCACTATGACACATTTAAAAAAGAGTGTCTTACTTCTTGTCTGATTTTATTCACTTTCTAGCCATTGGTTCTTGCTTTACATTTGCCAAACTGAACAAATTCCTGCTAGGAAATGCCTCCTCAGCTACATACTTCTGGACTGATTGTACAAGCCCCCTCTCCACTTCTCTTTACAAAACATAGGGTTGTCTTTTCTTGTCTTTCATCACACAACATGAAAAATGTTCTTTAAAGTCTCTTTTTTATGTATATATTGGATTTCCAAAACCATTTTCATTCTGTAGGCACTGTAATACAGCACTGTAATACAACACAGCCAATCAGGAATTGTCCCCTCAATGTCAGCTACAACAGGAGCATGGGGTCCTTCCTATTAATTCCTCACCTGTCTCTTCCCAGGCTCTTGATCACTCTTAGCCTTACTGGTTGTTAGGTTACTAAATTTTGGCTATGACCTGCAGGTTACCAGTGCCTGGCTTTTCTTGCCAGCCAAGACTTTTCCCTGCTAGCCAGGACAGAAGTTCCCAGCCCAGAAGCAGGCCCTGTGTTCCTTTGGTATCTGGTTAACAGCACTGATACACAGGCAGCAGCCACTGGACTCCAGAAATAATGCCATTTTGCACTGGGTGGCCTCACCTTCTCTCTACATACCAGTTGAAGACCCTGTGCAACAACAGTGTCTCAGGCCAGTCCAAAGGTTTTCACCTCAGCCACGAACAAGCTGGGGCTACATATTTTTTCAATCAAAATTTAAATTAAAAAAAAACCAAAAACAATAGGGTTAACAGAGAAGACTTGTTATGGAAATATGGCATAAATCAGGCAAGGCTCTGTTTGTGAGGGTCAAGGGAAGGTAGGTATCCACAGACAGTACAGGAGCAAGGTAGAAATAATTCAATCTTAAGAAAAGTAAAAAATCTGACTTACTGGAAGCACATGATGCTGATGGGGGTATGAACAAGGAACTCCATCAGTATCATATTTGCCCTGAGGATTTAGCAGAATTTTTTAAAATAAGATTGTAAAAGAGAGATCAAATTCATCAGCTGTCATTTGTTTTGATCCTCCAAGCCATAGCTAAGAGACAATCCCTTGCATATACAGTTTACAGTCCAAGTAGACAAACAAGCCAAAGGCAGCAAGGAGAGCAGAGGTGCAAAGTTGTTGACCTGAGTCCACTCATCTTGCAGGTTTGGTCACACATCTCCTCTCCAGTCCTGTCTCAACAAGATACATTCCCAGCTGCTGGCCACCACCCATCCGTGCTGTCACAAACCCTGCCACCCAGGTGTGCTGCTTCACCACTACTGTGAGCATTCCACAGCCTTTCCTGAGCTAAACCCAAACTCAGGCAGTAGATCACTGCTAACCCAGCTCACGCTGAGAGAGACCAGCTAATAAACACCCAAAACCAGCTCTGGCAGCAGGAACACAGTGACCAGCCAGGGCTGGGTGGAGCTCCCCATGCCCACAGCCGGCTCCTCTGCAGACAGGTGGTTCAGCCAGCATGTTCTGTGGAAGGACGATGGCTCGAGTCTCTGGAGCTTATCCCAGCTACAGCTCATGCTGCCTGCATAAATCTCTGGCATGGACAGGGAATAGGGATAGCTCCCTTGAAAAAGGTGACTGTGAGCCTCAGCCACCCAGTGGGTCAGGGATGAATCTGGTAGAAGATAAATGGGTAAAGGACAGCAAAAGGATGAAGAAAGTTACAAATGTGCAAAACTAGATGCAGAAGGTTCAGGACATAGGTCATCCACTTATATATGCTCCTTCCTGCCATAGTGATCACCGCTGAAGTTCCAGCAACGTTACTGGTGATTTTGCTCAACAGGGTCAGGGCCTTTGGCTGCGCTGGTTTGCAGGGAAAGATCTCACCCAGGGACAGTGAGAGATCATCCACTGGCCTCATTCTCCTGTGAACCCCAACCCTGTGTCCATGTCTTCCCATTTAAATAAACTAAAACATCTCCACACTACACAGCGTGTGCTCACACCAGCTCCGTTTTACATGGTGAGAGGTCACAAGGGTCCAACTACCAAAGTCGTGAGGGATGGGCTATCACCAAAGGCAGTGAAGGTGAGATGGGCAATTCTTCTCTCCTTGCCACTTGCATCAAGAGAACAAGGAACAAGTTGAGAGGGCTGGTGTAGCCTATGGAGTGAGTCTTTACTCCTAATTTCTTGAGCAAATTTGTGCATGGTGGCACGCTCAACATAAAGGCAGCATTGTCAATTTTGAGCATCAAAGCATCATGCCTTCCAAAATCCTGAGAGTGGCTTAAAGATCCTGAGACTTCTTAAAAACAACAAATGCCAATTTCCTTTTATTTTCCTTTGGGTTTTGGAGCATTTTGGGGAGAATTTTCTTCCTCTCTGTTGTAAAAGTAAGGTTTACCTTCTGTTCTGAATGAATGCAAAGGGCCTTATGGACTCCCTTGATTCCAGCTTGTGGGTCTTTAAGGGAAACACCAAAAGTCATTAAGATGTGCAATTAAATCACAACCGTGGCTAACACAGCAAATATAAATGCAAACCCTGCCCTAGAGAACAAAGACCCATTCATTCCGCTTAAACTGGTCTTGAGAGTTGCTTGCTGCTTCATTTTTTTTCCTTTTTCCCCCTGTCCGTATTTCTTCAGAAGGAGGGGGAGCTTTCTTGGCTTATGCCACATCCTGGATCATCAGAAAAGCCTGTGCTCAGCGGCCTGAGTCTGTCTTGCCTCCTGTCTGCCAGCCCTCTAGAAAAGTGAGGTTACAGACAAACAACAGCAATGAGTGAGCAGTAATAAAGAACCTTGATAACTGAGGTAAAGTGGCCATTATGCAACTAGGAATGATAGGTAGAAAAATAGAAGCCGGAAATGTTGAAAGGCAGTTGAGGTTACATTCCTCTCTGGAAGTAAAAGGTGAAGGAAGATCAGTTGGCAGCAAGTGCTCTTGCTCCGTACATAGAGAGGGATTTGCCAGCAAAGGATATTAATGATCTGAGAGTGAATTGCAAGTCCACAAGGGAAATCTGAACTGAAAATGGAAAAGACAGAAAGCTAGGCAGAGGGATTTGTATCGGGTTAAAATGTCAACATTTGGAGATGGATGAATCACTGGAGCTCAGACTAGGAGGAACAAAATAACCCACCCTCTCAACAAAGAAACCAAAGAAAACAGCAAAACATAATGCCAGTGTGTCCCTTTGTCCCAAAGTTAAAGCTCTGCTGGCCTGACCTCTTATGGTTGGCCATATTTGTGCAAGAGGCTCAGAGGTGGAACATGGTTGTCTGCAGAAGGGGGCAGGTTGCCTCTGCCAGCTTTCAAAACCTGGGTTTGTCCCTTTCCTCCCATCCCCCCTTTTTTTAAACTGTCAAAAGGCAGCTCTGTCTCTGAGGTATCCAGTGAGCTCTACCTGACCAAATCCCTGTTCCTAGATGAAGGGCGCTCAGGAGCTAATCCATCTAAGGGACTGTTGGCCAGGAAAGAGGAAAGGCCCACAGTGCAAGGTTTGGGGATTCGATTTTTTGGAGACCACAGTTTGTATTGGACTGCTCTGTTCTATAATCCTATCTCTGTTCCTGTCAGGAATATATTACAAGATGTGAAAAACATCTCCTGCATTTTTTGCTCAGTGGAAGACCTCTTTTTAAACACGAGGACCACAAATTTGAAACTTTAAGTAAGTTCTCTGCTAGTGCTGCAATTTACAGGGTGGGTTGGGGCTTTGATTGCATTTTTTTGTTCCTTTTTTAGGAGTCAGTTGAGCTTCAGGCATTTCCAGGGCTATTTATGCCTGTTAATCCCTAGAAACTGGCTGAGAGCCTTGGATTTGTCTTCCTCTGTCTGAAATGAAGCACGATCCATGCGGGGTTGTAGCTTGCTAATGAAAAACGTGGCAGGGCATGAGCCAGGTGAGGGGCAGGGGGGAGCACAGGGAGGTCTGTGCCCCCCCTCCACTCTGCCCCAGCAAGGGGCAGGTGACAGAAGCACCTCTCCTGAAGAGACAATTAAGTGTTGATCCACAGAACAATGTCCAACCGGCACAGCATTCCTTTCTCTTTCAAACCACAGGATTTTTCAATCAAATATGAATTTTAGCAGTGAGATGTGATTTTTGGCTGCTCTTTAGGCTTAATTTATTAACGGTTTAATCAAAACTTTCAGGCAATTAGCCAAGCTTGTTACTTTGTATGGCCAAACTAGAAATTAGTCCTTGTTTCATTGCAGAAAGAGATTCCTTGTAAGTTCCCCAGGATGTCTTGGTTTTTGGATATCTGAGACACACAGATCCACCAAAACCTATTCACCCACCCTGATTTCACTCTCTCTTCTTCCACTTCTAAATGTAAAATATGCTGGAGTGTGTGAAAAACATTTACATGTGTTTCCCACACTTTCCCAAAGCCCAGCCTATATTCCAGGGGAACGTGTGAGCTAATTTTTCCCCAAAGCCATCTAGCCTCTGCTAAATAATGTAAAAGAAGGAGTCAGGCTACTTCAGGGTCTCACAGTGTGGTGTTATGATTGTTGATTTTCATATTAACTGGAAACTGCTCAAAACTTCCTTCATATTACCATCTTGGTGACACTTTCCCTTAAATCCTGGTGGTCTCCCAGATATATCACCTCATGAGCTTTTTCTGACAGTTTTTCTCTAGTTGTGAATTACCTTATGGAGCTAGTCAAAAAATGTTCTACAACATCAGGATTTGCAACTGTTTAAAATAAAACTAAAAATTTGACACAGGGAGTAATAGTGCTCTGAAATCCTCCTATTCATTTTCGTTGTGTTTAAGCAAAATATTGATTTGATAAAGAACCTAAACCAGCTAGGATTGAACATGATCATTCCCCGGTTCTTACAAGAAAGGCTTAAGACATTAAGAAGTCAAATTTGTGATGAAGGCTCCCAGCTTTCCTCGCTTAGCCCCATGAAGTGTCAATTAAATCTCCCTGGACTAAAGAGACTCCCCTATTGTTTCTATTTTATGGCATAAAATTAGCAGCCACAAGCTTTCCAGGACACCCAACAAGAGTGGCTCATTTCTGAAGCATTTCTTCCATCAGGACATGAGAAAGATCAGAATATTTGTGAAAGGTGGGATTCAAGAATAGGAGGATGTATTTTTTTGCTGGCAACCAGAGCAGAAGGCCAGAGGAGTGAGCAAGGAGAGGAGCTGGGCATAGACTCTGAGGAAATTCACCTCTCCAATATTGTGGTGGGCAACTCTCACTGCTCTCCTCTTTTTTTAATGTTTTGTTGTTGTTGCTGTTTAGTCAGACTTGTAAAGAAGAATTGGACTTTCACTGGTCTAGAAACTGCCATCCACTAATTAAAATGCATCCTGGGTCAACAGAGAGTAAATCCCAGGTTCACACAGGCTTTAAGGCATCTCATTTGAAGTGAAGTACCTGTGTATGCATGCAGACCTGGCTTCCAGGCAGTGCAAACCAGGCACAGGAGCTGCTGCTTCTCACCCCAGGGGCCAACAGACAACTCCTGCCAAAATCTGAAGCCACACAGATGAACTTCACTGTGAATGAGGAGCCACAGGGCATAGCCAGGTGGGTAAACACTGGAACATACTTTTCTAGAACTTGGAGTGAGAGCGATAAAGGCAGGCGCTCTTGCAAAGCGCCTGACATGGAAGGGCCAGTGAAGCTGCCACAAATACTCGGGGCTGGCTCTTGACTTTTGGCGATACTGGCTGAGTCACTGCTGGCAAATGGTGTCCCAAGGAGTCACTGAGACTGCCTCGTGGGAGTAATCACTTGCCAGCACAGACCTCCCAGCCTCTCTCTCGTGCTCTTGGCAATGGTGCTTAGAATGAAAACAAATAAATAACCAGAAAAAACCTCTCTCAAGCCCCCAGCAAGTGTTTTCCAACATGTTTGCAGCCTTTAACAAAACATTTGGAAGCTATTTTCCAAAAAGTTCCAAAGATTTTCCAGAGCCCAGATTTGTCTAGATCTCCCAACTCTCCCAAGCTCAGTGCAGGGAAACAGGGTGAATGGATAGGGTGTGATATGGATTTTTTTGAAAGTTTGTTTGGATTTCAGGAAGTGAACAAGATAAGCCAAATGACCCTTTCCTGCTTTTGCTCTTTTAATACTTATTTTCCCTCAGTAAGTCCTGACAAGAAATGTTTGAACTAAAGGAGCTCAGATGAGTTTGTTGAGTTCCCCCTGCCTCACCTCTCTGCTAAAGAACCACCCACACTGTGGCTGGGAGATGGCACCAAATCAGTCTTTACAGTCAGCCTTTGGGCACATGTGAGAGCTGCTTCTTTTGTCATTTCTGCAACACAGAAAATGTCTTTCCTTCTTTTCCCACCTAGTTTAAAACTTGTGTGAGACAGCAGGAAATAATCCTCTGGGGCCTTTGGGATGCACCAGTGTCATGGATGGTCTGATCCAGAGGGGAAGAAAAGAAATAACCCCCATTGCATTAAGAGCTGCAGGTGCTGATGTGTGATGGAGCCCTTTGATGTCACATCAGCTTTGCTGCCAGAAAAGCCTGAGCAAAGACAAATTGGAGAAACTGGTCTCCAGCCCAGTCACACCATGCCCAATGGAGGGGTCTGGATAATGACCAGAAATCACTTCTCCTCCTTGGAGAACAGGTTTGTTCCTAAGTGCACTCCTTGGCTTGGCATAAGGTGTGGTGAAGGAAGATTCATGGTCCCTTCATTTTTACACAGTTTGGTGAATTCATGATTGCAAAGGTACATGACCTGAACACAGCCCTTCATGTCCTGAGTCAGACATATCTCTGAATTTTAGACGTAAGAAATCTGGATTTCATACTGACACACATATCTACAAAATGGTTCCTGTGAGCATCACCTTCTAGAATTGCACATTTGTAAGAAATAGAAAATCACATGTCCCAATATAAATTTCCTGACCACCCAACTCCATCACTAACATGCCACACTTATTTCTTCCCAGGTCTCTGACCTTGCTCCTGTACATAATGTAGAAAAAAAAAATTAATTGCCTACCCTGCTTTGTAGAGAGGAGAGTTTTAATATTTGATCAGAAAAATCTTTGGAACCCTTAATATTATTGTAACTCTGAGGCTGGGGAATTAAATTCTGTTCCTCTGCTGGAACATACTGACCTTCCTACCCTGCTGTTTATTTGTATGGGCTGAACTAATTTTTTGTTTGAAACCTACACTACCTAAAAGCATTTCCTAGAACTATTTTTTAAAGTAACTGGCTAAACTGACTCTAGAAGTTGCTTAGTGGTTGCTTGGTATTTGAGAATCATTTACTGTGGTAGAGACTTTCCCACCAGCAGATATTACCATGGTATAACAGGAGGATGGAGAACGACCACAATAGGCAGGATAATAGTGCAGCTAAAGGAATGTAAAGGGTTAATGCACCAGCTCGATAACCTTTGAAAAGATACACAATAAATGGTCAGAACATTTTTAAATCTGCAGCAACCAAGTGAGCTACTTGTCACACAGGGTCTGTAATAACAAGACGTTGCTCTGATGCAGTTTCTCTTTGTGATATCAGAAAATCTGTACTATTCCTGTAAGAGTTTCTGAAATGCTATTTTTTTACAGGTTACGAAGTAATTTACAGATAGTTGGCTGTTTTTTATTGAAGATACATCCTTGTTATGAAAAATGTAAATACTGAAAAAATCTTCATAAAACATAAACATCTGCCCTTCCAAGAGGCTTCATCCCAGCTTTTGAGATCTCTAAAATGGAGGAGGGACAGTTTATTTTCCAATTTTCTTAAGTCCTCCCCCTTTCCAGTGAGGCTGTCAGCAGTGAATTATGACAGTCAGGTATTACCTAGGCTCCAAAAAGGCTCAGCTTTGTAGTTGTCTGAGCACCTTACCATAGCTGTCACTACCAAACCAACCCTTTTCTTCTAACCTGTCCCTAATTCACCAGGTTTACTGGCTCTGAATCTCTTAATCTGAAATAATTCCAAGTCTTCAGGTAGAAGGTGTACTAGCCATGTTTTTCTCATAGTGACAGTCCTCTGCAGACTCCAAATGCACAGCTATAGAGCCCTTCCCAGCAAAGTGACTTTAAAAAAGAGTATGTATGTGTTTCATCACTTGTTCTGCTGCAGATGCTATTTTTGCCTTTTCCCTCATTTTGTTGCTTTCAGCTATTCATTCATCTCCCTGGTAGGCAGAGACATGAGACATTAACATACAAAAACTGTAAATGCCCCCACTCTTAGGATATCTGGAACAATGACAGAGATGTTGTCATTTGGACAGACTGGGGTTGACTAAAGAGAGTCTGAAAGGTATTTCCACTGAAGAGTCAAATGAAGGCAACATCATTGCTTGGACCAGCTTAATAACATGCATTTTGGGCAGCCCAATTTCTAGTAACGTAGGCTTGGGTCAAAATTCAAAAGATAAGTGCATAAATGCCACACACAGGACAACACAAAATCATATTCCTTAAACACTTTCACATCTCATTCTAAGTGATGGATTTGAACAGTACCTCTTTCAAACAACTATTTCTTTCAAGGTTTGACTGCTCCAACTGTACTTAAAACATCTGAGGGGCCAAGGATGCTCTTTTCAGTGTGGGTGGCTATGCAAACCCCAAACCTGTCTGGCAGGCATTATGCTGTGCTCTCAATCCATCTTGCCCAATTTCACCATTTATGGCTGCAATACATTATGTTTGGAGAGGGAGTATCAGCAGCATGCTGTGCATTAATCCAAAAGCTGCATTCCTTAATAGATTAAATAGCTTTCATCTCTGATAAGTGATTGCATTTCTGGTGCATGAATGGTACTGTGAAGCACACAATGCTGTTAATAGCTGGGAAACAGAACAGCATGAGAAAGCCCCTTTCCAGACTCACTTCCTCAGGATGTCGTTTGGACTTAGAAATATCTGTGGGCTGCGAAGCTTCCACCCACATTTCTAACTTCAATCTTTCCTGGATGCTTGGGTTCCCTATGGAAAAACATATCATGACATACCAAAAAATATTATATATAGCTTTGCCCTCTAGATCAACAGTGCCCTCTGGAAGAACCCTCGGCTTTACTGGCAGCAGCAAATACATGTTTTCCAAAGTTGCATGACCAGCAGAAATGAGGAGCTTTTCTCTTTGACAGCAGCTGTAGCTGTCTGGCCTAAAATACCTCCGATTAAAATGACAGTTTACCACAAAATATCCCCATCCTGCTGAAGGAGCTTGCCCAAAACATGCCCTTTCTCTCCTTTCCTTCCAATCTTGGCAGTGTGTGAATGCTTATTTTCCAAGTCTATCACATAAGAAGCTCTTAAGAAATGTTCCTTCTTCAGTCATTTCTGCTAGGTCTGTAGCAAAAAGTCAAAATGCAATGGGACAAAACTACAGAAAATTATGTATCAAGGGAACAGGGAAAATGTTGTTTCTACAACACAGAAGCAACAGAGAGCAGTCTGTAACCAAAGGTTGAAGCCAAAGCTGCTTCTAGGTCTGAGATAATCACCAAAGTATTTAGCAGAACAGAATGCTATATTTCATGGCATGCTCTCTGCCTGAAAACTGTTACTTAATGCACTGGGGTGACAGTAAAAGAAAAGGCATGTTACTAAGAATTTGGACAGCCCAATTATACTCTGCAAAGCAAGACATAGCTTTGTACCCTGAAATCTGAAGTAAATGTGGAATTGTGTATTGATGAAGAAACAGGAAGTTCATTTGCTCTAACTTTACCTTTAGATCTAAAAAAATCAAATTAAGCTCTTGCTGGTTTCAGAGACATTATTAATAGTACAGATTGTGAAAATCAAATTCTGCGATCTGTTTTCTGTTATATCCTCCAGTTCCAGATATAACTGAAGGAGCATTTTGGTATTTTTGACTGAACCTGGAAATTCGGTTGGTGATGTAGGAACCGGAAGACATCATAGGTCATTCTTCTGTAGGTGCTTGATGTCTCAGGAATAAAAGTAACTGGCTAAACTGACTAGGAATTGTTGGTGAGACACTTGATTAACTATCCATGACCAAGAAGTTTAACATGCTATTACTGCTCATCCACAATTTAATTTCCCAGGACTCTGAATTGCCTCAGCAACATTGTATATTAGGGTGCTGTTTTACCCATGTATTTGACATAGGCACTCTCTTCAAGGAACATGTGCATGTATGAAGTCGAGAACAAGACCCAATTCCTTTGTGTGC
Organism: Pardalotus punctatus; assembly: GCA_013400915.1. Classification (NCBI taxonomy): domain Eukaryota; kingdom Metazoa; phylum Chordata; class Aves; order Passeriformes; family Pardalotidae; genus Pardalotus; species Pardalotus punctatus. Next base: position 580,550 of record VZTX01001311.1, on the reverse strand, counting down.
TCCCACATCTTGCTGCACAGGACTGTGCTTCCATCTGGAGAGGGCAAATGTAGTCACTGATACAACTGTGACTTGATGGATTGGTCCTGGGGGTTGTTCTCAACGTTTGCTTGATCCCTTTTTTCACTGACTGCACTCTCTGGGACCATGCTCCAGGGAGTTTGGCCTAAGAATCAGTTCTCCAGAGCCTGGCTAAGCAGATGAAGGGTAAAAAATGAAGTACCAGTTCTTCTGCTACTGATTCTTGCTGGTGCTGTCTTCTTGTTCTGAAGGTATCATAGCTAAATTAGAAGAAAATAAAGGGTTCTCAGGTTGGAACTCACAGCTGGTGATTAGCTCAGGGAAACCTTGAACTTTTTCTGTTTGATGGGAGCTACTTTGCTTACCAGGAATAGTGAACACAAAAGCTTTTTAGGAGCAACATTCGAAGTAAAACCTGAGCCTTTGGATTTCAGTTTGTTGAAGTTCACTCAGGTTAGCATTTCTCACATAGGAATTTGCTTGTTATTTTGCATTAATCTGTGAAATTATGCACAAACACCCTTGAACTACAGGGTTTTCCTCATAATCAAGAAGGGTTATAGCTGTATTTATATCTGCTCCTCACCAGGAGGTGCTGGATGTTCACACAAAATGGATATAGCTCAATGTATCTACTTGGGGCACAACAAACCTGCGTGAGGACCTGTGCATAGGCACACACAGAAGACTCAGACTGGGGTGACAGTGTCTCTGGGATCACACGCACAAAAGGGGAAAATTGGAAGAAGATCAGAAATATGCATGGCTCCACCTTTCTACTTCATCCTCCCTCTCTTGCAGAAATTGGGTTTCCTTCTGTGATCTCAGCACACCCAAAGGATCCTCAGAAAGATTTTCTTGCCATAGAGTTCAGGACAGTGACATTTACATTTCATGCACTTTCAGAAAAGCACGTTCCTCAGCACGTCTGAGATTTGCAGGTCTGACCACAGCTACCTAAGCCAGGATTTTCTTACAGCTGTGAGGATGACTGTACCTTCTTGCTTTTCGGCAGTGAATGGTTGGTAAGCCAGAACATTTGTTACAGGGCTTTTATGGGCATCCCTGATATAAGAAGCTGTGATGAGTGTCCCAGGCATGGCCTGGAGGTACAGGTGGCATCACTGAAGGGTATTCTGGTGTGTGTCAAATCTTAGCTTAATTATTTCTTCTGTGTGAGAGGATCCAAATGTACTTCCCATGAAGGTGTATTTGAGTCGTGAGCAGGCTGTATACGGTGTCCCAGGCCCAGCATTTCTCACCAGTGAAGCTGTTTTGCTTTGTTGGTAATAACTCTTCACCAGACTGGAGAAGGTGAAGTCTAGAGGTCAGAGCATTTTTGTGGGAATATGGAGATCTGCATCATTCATCCCAAGGGGAGGCTTTGTGTGTGGCCTGTGACACTATCACTCACTTTCCTTCTGGCACACTGGCTATTTATGCAGGTTCAAATTACTGCAGACAGAGGAAAGATCTGAACCAGGGTCTCCCAGGTCTCCTCAGTGAGTGCTTTAACCTTTCAGCCCCTGGGGTAAGTTGGTGTGGGGGCATCACCTTCCCTGGCTGTGTTTTCTGAAGGAACCAATCCAGTTGGAATGGTCAAGATCCATTTCAAAAGTGAAGTGGGCAAGGCTTTTTGTGCTTGGTGTGCATTTGTTGTTCTGGCTACCGTACCCACCTTTACCAGAGTGAGGGAATTTTCTGGCCATCTCTGCTGCATGTGAAAGGAGAGGCTCCAGGCGATCCTGTGCCATAATGAACCTAAATCCCTGGATTAGCTTCATCTGACCCTGGTTTCATTAGAGCCATTACATAAGGATGATAGCCATATAATATATAGGCCAGACAAAGAGCTCATAAGGCAGCATAGCAGGGAGCAGAACTAGGAATGGTAAAGTTATGTTTTTCCCTCCTGATGGAAAAAGAGGGGTGCGTTGGCTGAGGTCTGTCAGCAACAAATGCTGGTATTGAGGCTCCCGCTCTCCTACAGAGTCTGGTGCTGGCTAAGCCATCTCTACTGGAGCCTGGCAAGAGGCAGTGCAAGGGAAGAGACTGAAAGGGAGGAATTATTTAGTACCAGTGGGTTTGTGAGTCTCTGCAGCAGAGGGTTAACATGTGATATGACAGTAAATCATGGCATAATGCTGATGCTTTGGATTCAGTGAATTTTGGTTGCAGGAGTCATGCAAACACAGCTATAATCAGAGCCCTTCTGTAGCTATCTATAGAAGACCAAATTTGTCAGGGAAACCCTGAGTGTCCCCAGTCACGCAAATGTTCTTTCTGAGTTAAAGGTCTTTGTGGGTTTTCCTCAGGAGTGGACTGTGCAAGCTACAGCAAGATAGGTGAGCAGTCACTCATCACATTCATCCCAGTGTGACTAAGCATCTCCGTAAGTGACCACAAGCATGTACAAAGGTTATGAAAACTGGAGTACAGCATCCACTCTGTTCTCATGTATGGAAATTCTCAGGGAAGGCAATGGGAGACTTGTGCCAAAGACGGAATTAATACCCAAGCATTTCGTTGTTACAGCCTGTTTCTTATTTGCATTAATATTCTTTTCCATAGTTGTGATACCTCAAAAGAAGCTGGGACCCAACTTACTCTGCATATGGTTGATCTATGGATATCATTCATAAATATATATATATATGTTAGCGTTAAGATAAAATAGGCATAGCATAAATGGGGATCTGTTCTTTTGCAGGATTTTTTTCCCCCATAGATTTAGTTACGAAGACAGGAAAAAGAATATTCCTTCAGGGAAATAAAAAATAATTTTAAGGGTGCTGAAGCTTTCTCAAAACATCCAAATGTTAGTCAGCTCAGAAACTCAAAATTAAGATTCTGTTTGAAGGAGAGAGGGCAAGATTCAAAGCAGGAATGCACAAGACAGTATGTATAAGAGCTAAATCCTGCAGGGACATGAATGTGTCCTGCCTGGAAAGCTGTGGACAGCATACAAGCCCCATTCAGCCCCCAGCCACCACACTTTTCATTAACGGCTCCCTGGGGAAACTGGGAGAGGATGTGGGTGGAGGATTTAGACAGAGTTACTAAATCCCTGACCCCACTGTGTCAGGGGGCAGCCCTGGGCACTGGAAACTCCTGCAGAACCAGATGACCCATTTATCTTCCTCTGCCCATATCCCACCCCTGAAGGAATCCCTGAGACTTCAGGCACCTGCTCTGACAAGGCTGACTGAGGTTGTGGTGTCTTTTGTAGCCCAGCACGGCCAAAGGAGCAAGGCCCTGGAGGGTGCAGCCTTCTGGCTGCTTGGGAATGGCAAAGGAGAAGCCCAGGCACCAGAGGAGGAGGTCGAGGGACACAGGGCAGAAAGCCCAGCAGGGGCTAAGGGCATGCAGGCTACACAAGGCAAAGGCTGAAACCCCGGGGAGACGAGGCAGTGACATGGGTAAGAAATGGCAGATGAGAAGGGTTGGCCCTGCAGAGCCTTCCTGCAGCCCCTGCTCCAGGGCCCATCTGGATATTGTTAGGGCCCCTGCCCACCCACCCACCCACCATGCCTGGAACGTGCAAGTACCTTATCTTGCATTTCTTGTAATGCAGAACACCAACTTCTTTTTATGGTTCTTGGCACAGTTTACGACCTTTTTACAACTCCTTCCCTGTCAGGATATAGGCCATAAAGATATTTTAAATGGCTTCTCTCGGTGGTGATCTATTAGTTGGAATAATGGCTCCATATGCAAAATATGAACCCATAATCACTGTAAGCTAGCTCTGTACCCTCACATCGTTCAAATCCTGCTTAGAGAGCCACTAGTGCTTTGAAGCTATGAGAAAATAGCCAGTAAATAATTAAGTAGAAGGACTGTTGAGCATAATTTATGTAACCTTTCACATTTTCAAACTGCAATTACCTGTGTAGGGACTGAATGAATAGTGGGTTTTCAGTTCAGTTGCTGAACAGAATTATCAGAGGAAAAACATTTGGTTAAAACCAAAGCAGAATTTTTCAGATTTTCTTGAAATGTAAGACAGGAATTATTTATTTTCTGTTTCAAATTACTTAATCCTTTTAAAATGCTTTAGAAGCTGTAGATTGCCTGTGAAGTGAAAAATGTCATTTCAGAGTGAAAAGTCACGGTGTCACTTCAGCCTTCAAACAGAGAAGTTTGGCTTCCCAAACTTATTTCTTTATAAGATTATCAGGGCAAACTCCTTTAACAATTTAAAATCTTCCCATAAGCACATTATTTCTTTTTTTCCAGAAATGCATTTTTTAACCCAATCTATAGTTTGGAAGAGGAAAGAAAAGACCAAAAATAGAGCACTGTGTTTGGTGCTGTCTATTACTCTGACCTCTCTGCCTCCTTGCTGTCTTTCTGCCCTGCACCATCCACCCATTTGCATCCTTTGGTGTTGTGCTGGTTATGTAAGCCCTGAGCACATGCATCACTCCATGGGCACTCCCACCACCAATGCCTGAGCAGACAACTGTTTTTCCACCAGACACTGGCATAAAGCACCATGAGTCAAGAGGTTGCACCCATTCTGGAGAAGAAAAGTTGCTCTATGGTGTGTAAAGAGTGCAAGACTTTGTACATTCATCTGGATAATTTCATCAAGGTGCAAGGAACAGAAACCTGTATTTTTTTTTAGTGAAAAGAAAAAAAAAAAGTCTGGTTTCTGAACTGTCAGAAGAAGAAAAGTGGACAGACTTGGAGCCTTTTGGACAGCCTAGCTTACCACTGGTATTCTTGATTTCTCTAGTTCATCACATTCTTTCACTGATGTTCACATACTTGATGTGTTGAGCTGGCCAGAAAAAGAAAATTCAAGAATATGAAAGACAAAAGCTATCAAAGGCCTATGGAACAGCCAGGGCAGAAAATGACTGTTTCTTCAACCTTTTGTGGGTCCCCTCTGGCAATTCACAGCACTGCCACATTTTGGGGTGAAGGAATTTCTGCTCCTAACTCTGCTTGTGCTATTCATTCAACTGCTTCACAAAACATACTGCTACACATTCAGAAACATGTGACTGCAAACTGGTGTGTGTATATAGAGATATATGTATATATACATATATATAATGTGTGTGTTTAAAAATCAATACAAGACGATTGCTCTGGGTGATCTGTTAAGTGTCAGACACTGACACGGTATGAGAAACACCTGATGAAATCTCTCATGCACTTCAGTGGCACCTCTGAGGAAAGGTGTGACTCTATCATGGGGCCACAGACCATTATTGCAAACAGTGGTTTGTGTGAGAAGCTGTTTCAGGTGTATCACACTGTGGGCTGGGTGCACAGCAGATAAAATCACCTACCCAGTAAGTGCATTTTCACTCAACTTGCCCCAGCTGCAGTATGGATGCAGGTGTCTGCCTGAGGGAGCAGGCGGGTAGGAGTGAGAGAATGCCAGCAACACACAATACAAACAGCACCACACCCCAACACAGAGCAGCTATGGAGTCCTGATGTCCTTTTGCACACCGAGGTGTTGTAGTTGTGCAGCAGATTTGGGCAGGACAGACGATGAATGCCCAGGCACAGCCATTGTAGCAGACAATCCTAGACAGTAATTATGAATCTCTCCTGTAAGCTCATGAAATGCCTTTTATTGCTTCATTTTCAAGCTCACAGAGGCACTTCCCATTGCTGGAATCCAGCTGATGTTAATGGCAGTCATGCGCCTTGAACTCCCCTGCACTGTGCCTTGGAGCCTTGGAAGTTTAGTTGGCAATTTGTTGGACTTTAATTGCGTACCTGGGAGATGAGGAGATGACCAGAGGGGCAGGAGTTTTAAATCAAAGACGGTCTATTATGGCACATCAGGTCTCCATCACCTGCTCAGCCTTCCCTTACAGTATGCAGGACCCTGTGGGGATCTTGTGTCATAGTTCCTCCTGGGAGCCACCTCCTTCCCCTTGGGGAAGCAGTTGGGAGGTTAAAATTTAGAAAGTGGTTCTCTGCAGCTAAAAAACGTGCGGTTTTACCCTAACCATAAAGTATCTCAAATCATTGGGATTAGCCCTTTTCTGCTTTCCCGTGTGCCTTCAATTAGCCGCATGAAAGCGAACCCACGGCTTTAGGACCGAAAATAGCTGGAGCGAAGTGACGCAGGCTTCGCCTGAGATGAAAGAGCGGCTTCCAGAAGCCTAATTAAAAGCAACTGAGAAACCAGTACTTGATACAGCCTCTACTCACCTGAAAAAATAAACGGAGAGCTGCAGCCAGGCTTCGGCGCGGCGTTGTGGGAAAGCGGCTGGAGGGTTTCGCCTGGGTCACGGGAAGGCCCAGCTCCGCCGGAGCACAAAATCTTTCTGTTTTTGCCTGCCCCGAGTCAGGGGGAGGTCAGCCAGCCAGCCGAGGCCACCGCTGCTCCAGCATCCCTTCGCCATACCTAGGGAGAAAGGACAGCGACATCTGCCACCGCAGCAATCCTCAGTGCCCCCTCCCTGCGCTGGGTCTCAGCTGCAGGTTAAGGGAGAAACGGAGCTTCAGGCAGGTTTTCCAAATTTTCCTGCAGGCTTGTGTTTGCAAGCAACCTTATCAGCTCTGTGAAATGACATATGAATATAGCTGTCATTTAGAAAACAGCCAGGCAAGCTGACAGGTTACTAAAAACTACCATTTCTCTTTTAAAATTCACTGCTGTTGGGGTCACCCCTGTAATGCCCTGCTCTGTCCCTCTGAGATGCCAGTGGTTTTGTAATTTTGTTCTTCAACTCAAAAACGTTTTTTCTTCCATCAGATAGCCCTCTTTCAGCTCACATGCACTAAAAATTATAGAGGAAGGGATAGTGCGAAAAATCTCACAGGATAGTTTAACCACAACTTAAAAGTACTTTTGTGTCCAAGTTCCATGTCCTTGGTGTTTGATCTCTTTCCTGACATTGGTGAAGGATCTTGACTGGGAAAAAAACCCCAAAACACTCTACAGAATGTGAGGAAATTTTGCAACACTGAATTGGCACTCTTGAACTAAAACAGCTCAGTGTTTCTTCTGAAAGTAAAACTATTTCAAGATACATTTTACTGAAATTAAATTTCAATTGGCAAGGCAATCCAGGAAACAAAATGCCTGGAATAAAATATTTGATTCACAATAAATTTTTATCTTGAAAGGGAGAAAAAAATTATTTTCAGGATAAGGTGAAAATGATGAAAGAAGTATTATGTTTTTACCAATAATCTGAAAAACCAAATAGCTTTATGGTTCCATGTTAATTAGGATTTCTATATCTGTACTAACATAGGTATGAATCCAAAATTTATACCTTAATGTAAAGAAGTAAGCAGCTGCTTCTCGTATGCAGTTATCACCCTATGACACAGGCCCAGGAATGGGACAGCGTAGTTTGAATAGATTTTAAATTCCAGGAGGTAAAACTGGAAGCAGCAGAAGAGAAAGACTAAGACAAAACAGCATGTTGTCACATTTATTTGCTGCGGACTTTTCTCGTTCATAGATGAAGCATTTGGTTTCGGTCAGAAATGTTAATATTTTTTGCTAATTTTCATCTTAAGGGAAAAGAGAAGCCAGCTGATTCCCTCAGCATGCCTGTATGTTTTTCACAGGTAGCCTGAATTAGGAGCTGAGAAGCTGTCAGGAAACCCCACTTAGGAGCAGCAGTATGCAGTGAAGAAAAACAGGACTCATAACTTCAACCTGATTTAGAATCTGATAAAATTGATAGGAGTCACTGAGAAGTTGTAGCTCAGAGCCCTAAGAAGAGCCCCCACTGCACTGAAAGGGATCATCATGCCCAGCACAGAGGTTTCTTAAATTATAGAGCAAGGTGAGACTTAAACCCTTTTTATCTTTTTGCTGGATAAATCAAATAGTTTAGACAAAACCTAAGCAGGGAATCACCAGATTTTGTGGTAAGGATTTTCTGTGGTGTTCCTGTAAATACTGCTTAAACTATAAGTTAATGAGAAGGGACCTTTTTTCGTTGGTATATTCTTGTTCATACCCAGTGGGAACAGATGTGTGTGTGATCTGTGACTATGGTGCATATTTTGCTACTCTGATCGAGCTGCAAATTCAAAATTGAGAGAAACAGGAAATATTTTTAAAAAACACAAACCCAAAAATAAAAAAAATCCCCAAACCAAGCAAAAACCAGAAAAGACGTGTTGAGGGTTTTGAGAAACACTTTGGGAGAGGATTGAGGGTGGAACCAGCAAGTATTGAAAACTTAGTAATAAAATCATTGGTACATATGTGACTAGGGTGGCTGAAGAGACCGAAAAACACAGATAATTAATCCACACCAAAGGAAACACAGTCATATGGAGGCAAAACTTGACAGAAAGCCCTGCTGTATTTTAAGGGGCTCTGTGAGGAGCACATTTCTTTAGAAATCATTGGAGTAACATATTCTCCTTTCTTGAGTTTGCTGAAGTGTGAAACATTATCCTGAAAGCTGTTTATTTATGAGCCCTCCGCAAGGCACATGGAATTCTCAAGGACATAATCTCTCCATTTCTTGTAAAAATATTTGAAAAGCATTTCAGAGGCCTCACTGCACCTCTCAACCCACCACTACTGATTCGACAGCCGCACTTATGGGACAGAATCATTTTGGGGCTCCTTTGAAGAGTCACACCGGAGATGAAATTTTTGCCTGCTTTTTTCTGTGCAGCACTCAACATGGAAAGGGCTCAGCCTACGCAGTGAAGTCTGAAATTAGCAAAGAGCATTAGACTCTCAATTTTAAAGTATAACTTTTGTGTTTGTGGATATCATTTTTAGAAGCATGCCTAGAGAAAAAGTACAACTGGTCCTAAGTAGGATCAGACAGGGTTGAGAAGCAGGAATATGAAAGAATAGTCTTACAGATTTTTCTTGAGGCAAATACCTTTTTATCTTAGTAAAAATAATTGATTAGCTACAGAAAGGTTTCATTTTGAATTATCCAACCTTTAAAGAAAAGTTCTCTAGAAGATATTAATAATTTCAGTTAGTACTCAGATGTGAAATAAGGTTTATGTTTAAATGTGAATAAATTAATTGACTTTATTTCTAAAATATTAGGACATTTAAATGACTAAATTTATTTTATTCCTGTTGGAATTTTTAAAATGCTTTTTACTCTTGACATCAAGAGAAACCTGCTTTGTTGTTGCTCTGTTGCTCTTCATATCAATATCTGAGTTATAAGTGAGGGGTTGCTTGTGGGAGAGATGAGGTGTGAAAAGGAACTTTTGTGTATGATGGAGAGAGAGAAATAAATAGATATGTGATGAGGCACATATTTTAAAGGAGAAGTTTTTTAGGAAGACAAAAATGCTAGTAGTTCTGTAAGGCAGGCATTAATAGTAGTCTTAATATTTTGAAAATATGTGTAAAGATTGAGGTAAGGAAGGAAGTGTATAATCTAAACTTTCTGAATTGCATTTAAAAAAATTTATCATTGCCTAATCTGTCATCATTGCTTCAATTTTCTATTTATGAACTTGGAGAACAATATGTGCTTTACAGAATAGTTGTCTCTTGAGTGTTTACTAATCCTTTGATAGCAGTGCTAGTAGAACCACATCACTTCATTTCAGCTGTCAGGTGTTAGTTTTATTAATGTAATTGCCATTCTTTAACAAATTTCAGCAGATTTTTTTGGCACTTCAGTCCTTCACCAGCTTTTTCTAAAGCTGAATTCTCATTTGCTTATAAAGTGTCACTGCATGTCTTGAAAAGTAAAAATTAATATGGTAACAAAAGGCCCTATTCAATATTCCTAACATTCTTGTGAAACAAATTTCATATTGACTTCAGATGCAGTCAGCAGATTTTTCTGTGAAAAGCACAAGAAAGGGGATCTAAATTGGATCCAGAAAAGTAACTTATAAAGGATAAGTCCCCTTAAAACTCTCTGTGAAGAAGCAGATGGCTCTGCTGCTCGCTTGACTTGCTCCCCTAGACCTGTGCCCACCTCATCCAGACCCCAATTTTCAGAAACATTAAAACCCATCCATCACAGCAGGGATTAACACAAGATTTGGATACTTAGCTGCATCTCAAGACTGGAAACTTCCAGGACATTGTGCAAATCCCAGTGAAATTATTAACTTCAAGTGACTCCTGAGCAGGCCTGTCTGGAGGAGCAGAATTTGTGCAAGGAGGCCCAGCTGCCCATGGGATTTCTCTGCACTGGTGGGGATGTTGGGGGCAGAACCTCCTGTTGGCTGCTGTGTGGAGGCTTTCTGGGAAGCTGGCAATTCTGAGAACAGTGAAAGGGATGGGGGAGAGGTCTGGTGTGAGGAGAACAGGACCTAAAGAAGAAAGAGGTAAAGCTAAATAGCCCAAGGCAGCTAACTGAGGTTATTCTTGTGCATTTGGAGGCCATTGGTGCAATCAGGAGCAAGCAGATCTGCCTCTCTACCTGGACCTTCACAGCCCCATCAGCTTCACAGGGGAAGCCAGGAAAGATGGGAATGTGCTGCCTGTGCCTCAGTCTACCTAATTTGATGCTAGAAGGGTTACAGGCTGCTGTGTTTCCCAAACTGGTAAAAGATATTTTTACCACTTGTTTTATTCCTCACAGCTTGCTCTGGGCAGTAGAAGCCTGGTGGTAGCAGGAAGATTTTGCACTTGATTACATGCTGGGGTGTCAAGATTGCCCTCTGTTTTTCTTAGCCTAGTCTTAATTCTCCGAATTAGACCCCGAAGATGAAAAGATTAATTTTTTTTCAGCTCACCTCTTACTTCCCTCCTCCCTAGTGTCTTCTCCACTAAGGAAAAACAGGATAGAAATTTACTCCTCCCAGGAGGCGACTTATTCATTACACGCCTCAGCATGGGGGCAAAAACTGAAGTTAAAATTTAATTTTAATGTCACTAAAATAAGCCACTAAATTATCTTCTTAAAATGAGCGTGGTAATCCAAGAGGCAAAATCTCTCTCTCTGGGCTTAATTGAGAAAACAATTAGATCTAGATAAAGCCAGCTTTTGCCAGATGACACAGTCCAGAGCACACTGAAAGAAACCTAATCCTCAAAAGCAGAAGCAAGAGAAGATTGTTATAAAAAGGTGTCTTTTCCAGGTTTCTCTGGTATTTCTGTGGAACCTCCTGCAAATGCCATGTGGAGGGTTATGAAAGGTGGATGGTTCTGCAGGCTGGGAGCTGCTGGGCAAAGCCCTGATGTGCCAAAGGCTGAGCCCTGGGTCAGAGGTGTCCTCTGGGCACTGCGTTCACCCTGGCGTGGTGCCCACCAATACATCAGCTTCCCTGGGGGAGGAGCTGGGCAGAGCAGGGAGATATTCCTATGTGGTAGTGTCTCCTAAAAATCAGTTTGAGGTCCCTGCTTTCCTGCTGGGGTCAGGATTGAGATTTAGTCCCCAGGTGTGAATGTCTTTTGGGCCATCCGAGACCTGAAAGCATCAAGTAAGCACCGCAGTGGAAAGTTATGTGTGAGGCTTTTTTTTTTTTTTTTCCTCCTAAAACCCTTCATTTATTCACGTTTCCTGTAGGTTTGCCTGACATTACCCAGTGGAGGAGCTCCCCAGGCCAGTCTGGGAGCGGGGAGTGTTGATCCAGCTGGGGCTGGCTGCCTGAGCAGCCATTCCCTGCAACAAACCAGCAATTGTTTGGTGGTCCTGGGGGCCCCAGGGAGCCTCCGTGCCCCCAAGGCAGGGGGTGGGTGGAGCAGGGCAGGGAGCTCCTGTAAGCCCCTGTCTCAAGTCGGTGCCTTCAGTCACACCATGTCACTGTCCTGCTTCCACTCATTTCTAGTCGTCCTTCTTTTTTTTTTTTTTTTCTGTTTCCTCTGACAAACCCTTTTCTTTTTAATCTTTGCATTTTGAAAACTATTTGATTTTAATATAACACAACAAAATAGCTGTACCCTTATCTGTTCACTTCGAACAGCTTGAAAGACATCAGCAGGGAGTGCAGCCCCAGTGGGAATTTACTTCATTTTTTTCTCTCCCAGTGATGGAACAGAAGCACCAGCACCTTTTCATGCAGATTTTATCTGATAAACTGGCAGCGCAAAGCATTTTGCTGGTTGTCCTTCCTTTTCCTACATCTTACACATTTTTTTGTGTGTCAGGATGATGAAGTCTTCCAGGAAACTGTGACTGCCCTTAATCCCCTAAGAAAGGACTACAGCCAAGGAAGTACATGGCAATCATAATGTTGTTAATGGGTATGTGTGTGCAAGTGTGTGCTGGTGAGACAGGCAAAGTTTGGAGGGGATGGGGAGAGAATTAAATACCATACATGCCCACAGCAGCAAGAGACTTCTGTCTTAATGCACAGCTAAGATTTTTGGAGAATATAAGTCAGTTAAATTTCAATGAAACAGCAAAAGTTTACTTGCAAAGCAGATCACAAGCAGTACATGCAAGATGTCTAGTTGTTTATCCTTTATGCTCACCGGTTAGGAAATTCTTCTTTCTTCCCAATCTGGAGGAAGTGGTCTGCAGGGAATAAAAGGCATCTCTTTCAAGCTATGCAAAATCTAGACCATTTTGCAAAGAAAGGTAGTCCTTCCGAAAACCACTTCATACTTTCTCACTGCTGCCTGCTGGAATGACTATCACATAGGCCAACTGGCAACTATTCATCTGCATTCTTAATTCAGTGGGGAGTGTAACAAGGAAAACATTTTTATAAGACTGCTTAAAAATTATATGCAAGGGAAACAATTAAAAAAAATGTGCAGCCATTTTCTTGATGGTGCAGAAATGCCATATCCAATGACCAATTTAAACGGGCCAATTTTCTACAACTGGATTTATTTTGCAAAACCTGCCAGGCAGACAGAACACTAAATAGTGAAGTGTTTCATTTTAATATAGCTTTAATTTAACAATAGTGCCAGAAATACCCAGACAGGTTTATAGTGCACAAATTATACTATTCCACTACTCCTCTTCTGACTGCCCCCAGATGACAGTCAGGTTCTCGTAGACTGGTTAGTTGGTATCTGGTTGGAACTGGTTTGGATTTAAAATCTACCAAACTTTCTTAGGACCCAAGTTTTCAACTTTAAATCCTCAGTTGCTTTGCCTTTGGGCATACTCAGGCCGCAGTGACCTCTAACTTCAAGGGGCTCTTTATGGCTTCAAGGTATATATGTCACAGACTATTTTCACTGTTGGTCTGTCTATGCTTAATTTTCATAGCATTTTGACAATGGAAAAATAACAGCATAATGAGCTGAGTGCCATAAAAAAGCATCAGCAAATGTTTTTTGTTTGAACACATGAATGGTAAGAAGCTTCCCCATCTATACAGCCTGTATTGCGCTTCTGTCTGTGCACTCAGTGTAAGGGCTTGTGAGAACAACAGCTTTTTGAACATGCTTAACTTTCTTCTGGAAGTGGGGGAGGAGTGTCCAAGGTGTAATGAAAAAGGTAATTGTTTAATTGTAATAATAGTGCTGAGTCAGGTTGTGTTGTAACATATACATGAAGTTGGGCTAAAATGGCAACAGTGTCCCCTTCTGGCTTTAAATCCAGGATTTATAAATTGTCCTGTGCCCTGATTCAAAAAGTGGAGAGGGGGTTTTCGGATCCTACATCCACCCTCTGTCAGGCCGATGGAGGAGCTGCTGAGCAGCTGCTGAACACTTTACAGCATGGTATTTTAAGGTAAACCCTCACCAATCTCACTTTGCCCTTCAATGCCCCTATAGAGATTGCCGCAAGACAGAGGTTTCCTCATGCAAAGATGAACTATCCCCTCACATAGGATGACAAAAACATCCTGAGACTATTTTCTTCTCAACTGCAACAGGCATGCCAGCCCTACATGAATTAGAGTCCCAAGGATGAAGAGTGAAACCTTCAGCTGTAGCTTACAGGGTAAATATGAAGGTATTCCTTGATGGTTCCTCTGAATGACACACATTCCTGAGTGTGGAAAAAGTTTCTTACCCAATACCCAGGAGCAGGTTTTTCCAGGTAAGCTGGGAGTCCTCAAAGAAAAAGGCTGGTTTTGGTTGGTGCTTTTGTGGAACACTTCAGCACAGCTAGAAGAGAGGGGCTGCAAAGACAGCGTACGGAGAAAATACATGTATGTATATTTTTAAGTCAAAACAACAAGAAGAATGAACTAAAGCAAGTGTAAAGAGTTAGGAACTAGATAAAATTTGTGTACCTGTTGCACAACTTTTCTGTGCCTTTCACAGAGAACATAGATGAAGTTGGGATATTTTGGTTTCCCTCTCACCTGTGCTTCTCAGGTTGATAAGGCTGCTCCCCTTTATGAAAAATGGTGATAAATAGCTCAGTATCTCACACAAATGTTGTCTGGTTTCATGTATTCATATGGATAAAGCAATTAAATACCTGAATAATGGGTACCATTTTTTCACAGAGCTCTACAGCAAGGTTTGTTGCTTCTGAGCACAAAACTAGAAGACCAAGGATGCTAATTGGCTGTGCATCTTATCCAAGTCAATGGCAAAAATCAAACATTAGTGAAGATTCACTGGTTTGGAGGGAAAAGGGATCTATACTAATAAAAGTATCTAGAAGTGACAGGATCATATTTTCTACCATCATCTATAAACAAAACATGTACTGAATCACAGTCTGTGGTTATTTGAGGTCTGAGAAAAGGAAATAGGAAATTAAATCAACTGAAAAATCATGAAATTCCTCAAACCACAAGATTGTACCACTCTTAAACAAAACAAAATACATTCTAAAATCCATTTCTTTCTACCTTTTCTTCTCTCTTATACCTTAAAATTTGCTGACTTTTGAATAGAGTAATTTCTGTTGTAACAGTGTTATCTAACTTAGAAATATTAAATTATCCTTTGCCCTTTTGCTACAGAAAGAGATGTATGGTAAAAAAACATTAATTATATTCTGAATTTTTGGCTATCTAGTATTGTATAAATAGGTAATTTCTTCCCAAAACTAACTTCTGATTTATTTCACACCTTTTAAATGTTATAAATCGCTTTAACACCAATCCTATTTCAAAAAGTAATTATGCTTGTGTTTAACCTTAAAGATCTATTTAAAAATGAAGAAAACAAAAACCTCTGTGGATTTCTGGGGGGAAAAAAATTAAATTTTCTAAGCACTTCCTTGAATTAAAACTACTCAAAAAACATTTGTATAATACTACTGACTGCATGTATTCCTCTGTAAAATAAGTAAATATGTTTTCACTCTTTCTGCACTTATCATGTATCCTGCCTTTCCATCATCATTCTGATATATTAAATTAAACCAGATATTTTTTTTTCCTTTTGTATTGTATTAAAAATGTATACAAAATAAAAAATATATAAAATTATATATATATATATTCAAAATTCACATAAAACTTGTGTGATATAAAAAGAGGATAAGATAAGCAGCACAAGATTTTGTAGAGAGAAAACCTGGAAAACAGAACTGCTAAAAAATACTTTAATCCAACCTTTTTTGTTCAACTTCTTAATTTTTAAAATGTGTTTCTGCTGAAGATTTTATGTTCTTACTTCTTATAGGTTGTATCTGTGGATGTGATCTATTTCAACCCATTTAAAGAAGTTGAGTTGGGTTTTTTTCTTGGTACTTTAAATATTTTGCTTTTATTGTTAGACTGTGGCTGTTGGAAAATATTTGGTGGAAAGAAAGATGAGAAAGGTAAAGAGGAAAAGCATACATCACTGTAAAATAGCTTACTGAAAAAACAGTGAAATACTGAGATTTTGGGTTTTAAATGAATTCTGTCTGCTTATATTTTAGCTGAGAAAACAGAAAAGAAGTTAGGAAAAATTGTTCTGAATTGATGTAAACATTAGAATGGGTATTTAGAAAAGGCAGGTGACAAATTGTGGTTGGTGGAGTTGTGTCAGCTGTGGCAAAAGGACTGAACGAAACCCCCACATTACTCTGCTGCCGTGATCCCCAGATCCCGCAGGTGTAGGGGCACCAAATTTCTTGCAGGGCTTTATCCTTTCCCTGTCTCCTCAGCCTGCCCATGGCGACTGATGCTCTGATCTTCCCCCTGCTGTTCTTCAGCCAGGGATGCTTGTACCCATGACCTGGAAGGCAAAAATCTCCCGAACTCGACAACTTTCCCTTTGATCTGTCTGTTCCCTAAAGATCACGCGGGGGGGCCAAGAAACACTGCCGATGCTAATTTGACGGTGACCTTGTGGTGAGCTGGCTTTGCTACCCTGTGTGAACTTTGTCAGCTTAGAAGGGGCCATGCTCTGTGCACAGCCACCTAAACACAGCCAGTGTGGGTGGAGGGGAGCATCCCACCAGTAGAAATTAGGACTGTTTTCTTTTTTGATTTTTCCCATTCTTTTCTGTGATTCGCAGCCTAGAGAAACACTGCAAGAATGAGGAGAATTTCAGGAGGTCGGGTGCAAAGGCAAGGCAGGATGTCAGAAGTGGGTGAAAGATAAGAAGATGCGTTTGCTTAGAGTTTGGGAAAGTTGGACTGGCATTTTGAGGAACTACTAGGGGGAGGTATTCAGGGCAGCAAGTGAGGAGATCCGCTGTTGGTTTTGTTCTACTCAGTCATAAAAGATGCTGCCATGGTCCTTGCCACTGTGGCGGCCAGTGCCGTGGACTCAATCAGCCTGGTGACAGGCTCAGAGTAACAGCACCACCACATACATACATATATGGCTAAGAGCAGTTTTATTTTGGTTTTTTTTGAAGAAAGTTACAGCCTGAAGAGATGAATCAGACATTGTCTGAAAGCTCTGTCTGTGTCTTTGTCTGATGAAGTGTTATCAGAACACTCACAGAAATTAGTTTCCATAGTTGTCCCCAAATGCCAACAGAAACATCTCATGGTATTGCATTTGTGAGGCTGAGGATCCCACAAATATGTCAGTCTGCATTTGTCAAAAGCTACTATAGGGACCCCCATAAATCCCTGAAGATCATGAGAAGAGGCTCCTCGGATGCTGTCAAGCGCCCAAGGGGCCTAGAAGTGACTGAAGGAGACACCTGAATACTCTGTGGCTTTCCGTCTCCCTTGGCCTGCCTAAGAACATGACCCTCACAGAAACAGTTACCAAAAATGATTTGTTTGGATGGATAGAAATACTTGGGCTCTAGCATTCATCTCGTCTGATTTATGGCCATTGCTCACACCAGCATCCTTTGTTGAGAGCTCACTTGTGCAGTTGGGAACCACAGGTTTGCAGGCTGTGCAGAAATGCTCGCTGCAGGGAGCAGTCAGAATAGCAAGGTGTGTTATCTTCATTACACAGCACTTCAAAAGGGAACTCCTCTCAGACCCTGAGTGCACAGATGGAGCACACAAATAGGGTGCCTTTTCTGAGAACCCCAAAGAGTACATGAATTAGTGTGTTAAATATTAGCTATTGAATATTGGAGGAAATGGGTAGTCATAGCAATTAGCATTTTCTTGATCTTTCACATCAGAAAGCAGCCGGTTCTCCTGTGTTATACATTTAGGAGAGGGAACATTGAGCTTTTTTTATTTTTAACAAGCTAACATATAAAATATTCTAAAGGAAATTCAGTAATTCTGTTCCTTAAGTAAGACACCCTTCTCCACAAGAAGATATACAGATGTTTTCCATGTTTTATGTCATTTTAGTTTTGGAAAATATGGAGAAATACTTATAAAAAATGCCAACAGTATAATTATTTTATTCCTATATTCAGGCCTAGGATAGGAAGTTGCTTTGATGCAATTTAAAAATATCTGTGTGAGGATTATTATTTTATATAAATGAGCTTGTTTGATTAATTTTGTTAAGGTAGAACTATCTACATTTTGATGGCATGACAAATACTTGTCACAAATGTAATTTGTTAATCTTCATGGTGGGTGAAACTTATAAAAATGAGACAGAAGAGATGCCACTGCAAGGAAAAAGGATTGACAAAGCAAAGTACAACAAAAATGGAAAAAAGGGGCCTGGAAAATAGAACAAACAAAATGTGCCCCATGCTTTGTCCTGAAGGTTCCTCAAGAGGAGCACAGACAGTGACAAGGTGGAGAGTTACAGGGTATGCTTTTATGGTGTCTTCTGTCCAGCAGGTTCTCAGAGCATTTTACAGAGCATCTCACGCGAGCAGGAGACAGCACCGAAATGCCACAAATTTATGGGTAATAAAACGTGTTGCCAGAACATAGTTAATTAGAGATGTCACTGGTCTGTGTGAGGGGCCAGAAGCCTCTGAAATTCTTTCATCTCTAGGCTAACCAGAGTCTTTCCCATAAGTCATAAAAGACACTGGCCATGAGGACATGGTGATGCACAGCAGTGGGAAATGGTGTCAGAAGCGTGTGTCATTTCAAACACATCCCAGGAGCTGATCACCCACATCCTGTCCTCTTGTGGAAGTGACTGTGTCAGGGGGCAGGAGGACTCAGAATGCTCAGGTGCTGAAGCTAAAGGGCCAGCTGGGGTTTCACTGTCTAGAAGCGGGCAAGTCTGGTAAGAGAGCTGGAAGGTATGAAAAGAACAGAAGTAGTCTGGTTCCCTCTTTACCTCAGACAGCGACTTCAAGTGCTTTTCTAGGGAGAGTGATGGAGTTGAACAGCTCTTTGCAGCCAGGTCTCCGTGCCATCCTATACTATGCCTAGGCAGAAAAGCATGGAGAACCAGCAGCAGCCTCTCTGCAACTAATTTACAGGGACACAGGAGATATGTGACAGGCAGGGTTGAGAAGAGTTCACCTCCCCACTTTCTTTCTTTCTTTTTTTTTTTTTTTTTAACATCAGAACACATGCAGAGAAATATCTGATTGCACTAATAGCTTTATTACTTTTAGCATGTACTCACTTAGCCAAACAGGTGAAACTGATTTGTGCCAGGTTTTTACGAGCCCAAGGGCCAAGCAAGCAAAACGGGAGTTTTGTGTGACAGGGCCCAGCTTCTTCTGGTTCTCATCCCAGTTTGAAATTTGTGAGAAAATTCAATTTGAGCAAAGCACCCTTTTCAACTCTGAGACAAGCTCGCGGCCACCTGAATCAAAACCAGATGTACTTATCAGGCCTAAAGATAACAAATAGCGGCTTGAGATCCTGTCAGCAGAGGACCACCGGAGCAAGGGCTACAAAACTCGCTTGCCTCATGAAATTCTAGCACGATGCATATTAATGCTCACCAGATCTGGAGTCAAGTCTCTTCAGCTCCTTTCCCCCCTCCCCTTTAATAAATTCTGAAGAACATCGCTGCATTGTAAACTGGTTATTTGAGACTGTTTAAGTAAAACCAAAAGCCCCCACATCCCTCTAATTCCTCCCCATTCTCCCCCTCCCTTTCCCTCTTCCCCCCAGGCTGACAAAAGCAGGTCTTTTCAAGTATGCCCATAGCAGGAGATGATTTGTTTTGGCAAGGGAGCAGGTGCCTTCCCCGGCTCAGAGATCTGGAGTGTCAGCAGTGACCCTGAGGTCTTGGGTGGCCAGCTTCACGCTTACACTTCCCCATGTCAGCCGATACACCTACCACCCACACGCTGAAAGCTTCCAGCGAGCTCAGAAATGCTTAAAAAGGGAGCTGACCTTTCCCTCCTCTCTTCCCTCCTCCTCCTCCCTCCCCAGTCCTCTTCTCCTGTCCCCTTGGAGCAGCTCGGGAACGTTATGAATGTCAGGCCCCACTTCTTATAAACAGCAAGGTAGGGGATCGTTTAAACGCTGGGGTTGTGTAACCTTAGCTTCTTGCAGATGATTAAAATATGACCATGTAAACAAATGATGCCTTAAATCCCTGGAATATTCTGCCCCACTCTTATCTAAAGAGAAAGAGAAGATGGGAGGATTATGTGGATATTTTTCAGGGTAATTTTATTTGGTGCTCCTAAGCCCAGGGTGTCTGCTTCAGCACTAAGCGGACTGGTCTTCTGTTACCTTTTAATTATTCTTTTTTATTTGCATCTTCCAAACAAAATCATTTCCCCACATGGTGCTTTAATAAGCTTCAGTAGTCTCCACTAAAATGTACCACTGAAAAGAAGTGTAAAGCATGATCTAAACCAGTCCTTGGGCTGCTCTGCACTGACATATAAACAGACCCTGGAAAAATTCTGGCTGCCCATGCTGAAGGGTTTCCAGCCCAGGCCGAGGTGAATGCTATTAATTGAGAAGTGCATCGACTGGAGCTGTTAATTTAACAGAAAAATCTCACTTTGCTATTCCAGCATTTAATAATACAACCATAAAATATGTCAATTATGAAAATACCATTTCACAATTTTCTCCTGGCCTGTGAGACCCTGCACTGAAATCAATGTCTATGCCACTGTAATTTTTTTTTTAAAACACACACACACACACACACACACACACACACACACACACACACAGAGTCCCTTGCCCAGAAATGTCTCTCTAGATAAAAATCTCTAGTTCAGCATATTTAGTGATGATAGGCTGATAACTACAGCACATCCCAGGACCTCATTTTGCTCTCAGGCAACCCTGGTGAAACATTAGCACTGCCCAACCAGCCACCCAGGGGAAAGAGGCACATTTTGACCCAATAAAGAGCTGTAAAATGGCTTTTTTTTTCAGGGGAAAGCCACCACGGGTCTAATGTATGAAGAAAGTTGATGTTCCTTGTATGTCCTTTGAAGGAAAATTACACAAGCAGTATCAGACTAAGCTCAGTTCAGCAGTTTCCATACCAGTTACTTAGCTTTCCAGTTAACGCTACCAATGTGGTCACTGGAGCAGAGGCAACGAAGTTCCCATGATTATAATCAGGCCAAATAAGCCACTTCCTCTGTTAAGTGCTAATCAACGTTTTCCTTTTGCCTTCCTAAGCAGTTGCAAGGGGAATATTGCCTCCTCCATGCAGGCCAAAAGAATTAGGCAACCAAAACACAGCCTTGCTAGAATTGCACATTCCCCTCGCTCTGGCCATGGCAGGCTGGATGCAACGCCCAGGGTAACTTTCTGAAAAGGACCAGCAACCCTCAGGCTCCCACCCAGCTTCTGCTTTCTTTCTCCTATCACTCACCCTAATCAAGTCATGCCCTCCTTCCGACTGCCTCTTGGTAGGGGGGGGTCACATTTCCAGAGGCTTTTGGGTCATCTGTCATGTCGAGACTTTTCCTTTGTGTATACACTTCCCGGTTGTTTTTTGTTCCCTGATGTTCCATGTGGGCTCGATTCAGGAACGGCCACTTCTGTTTTTGCTGAAGATTTTGGAGCCTGATGCTCCCTTTCGCTCTCCCTCAAGCTCCTTTTCTCCTTACCTGCATTTCTACAACATTATTATTATTATTATTATTATTATTATTATTATTATTATTATTATTTTGTGTACAGCTACCAGAAAGGCAGTTGTAGCAAGGAGGGACCAGTCTCTTCTCTCAGTCAGCTAGTGACAGGATGAGAGGACAGGGACTCAAGCTGTACCAAGGGAGATTTGGGTTGGACATCAGGAAGAATTCCTTCATGTAAAGGCTTCTTAAGCATCAGAATGGGCTGCCCAGGGAGCTGGGGGAGTCACCACCCCTGGAGGTGTCCGAGAAATGACAGGACATGGCACTTAGCACCATGGTCTAGTTGACAGGGACTAACCTCTCATTGAACTCAATGATGCTGGAGGTTTTCTCCAACCTAAACGATTGTGAGATTCTATGGTTTTTCAGATATTTTTCAATAGCCCCCTTAATCATAAATCCAACTGCACCTCGAACCGCAAAGGTTCCAAAACGGTGGCCGGATTTGCATTTTCTATCTCAGGCCTATGACTACTGCAAAGATCTACGTTTCTTGTGCCATGTGGCACCTTCCTTTTCTAGAAGCAGCAGCACTGTGCTCCCAGGAATGACTTTTGCCTGCTGCTACCCGTGCCTTGTGCTGGCAGGACTCGGCCACAGGATGGCAATGTGTGTATGGAGTGAGACAGATGTGCTGCTGTCCTGCTGGAAGGTTCGGGATGGGGGATGAGGGAACAGGGAGAGACCATAATTTTTCTGGGCTCTGCTGCATTTCGTAGTTGTTGTTGAAGTCAAATACACAATTGGCTGGAAAGTACCTCTCTCCAAGAAGAGACCCATATTTAGCTAATTATCCCAAACCAAGCTATATGTAATTACAGCTTCTGATTTCAAAGGCATTTGCCAGTTTGGGCCAGTTGCCATTTTGTGAATAATTCTTTGTCACACAAGCTTGCTGGCAGGCTGATGCAAGTGGCTGCTATGCATTAAATTTGGGCTATATGATTGGTCATGTACTTTATAATGGGACATAACTCTTCTCTATTTTAATGACTGTAACTCTTAAAAAGAACCTGTTGGGGAGGAAGAAAGACATGGTGATTAACACCTCCATATGGACTACAGGAGACCCGAGGTTTGAGACCTTGGACTGCTGTAGCCTTCCTATGCAATCTTTGGCAAACCTTGGAATGATGGATCCAAAAGACTACCTAAGTGACTGAAAGTCATCTGTGAAAAGCTCAGGTTTTGGCAGAAATGAAGTCCAGAACAGTATATTAAGAACCAGTGCTCCCAATCCAGTGTGTGGGAATAGCATGGCCCTTTTAAATGGAATTCATTGCCCTTTCCTCCTGCCCCCTGACAAGCAGGGAAATAAACACCTGTCCCTGGCTATCGGTATCTGGGATGGAATGGGATCAGCCTTCAGCCCTGCTCCTTTCTGCTGATTGCTGGAGGTGCCTTAACTTTCTCTGGAGCTTCAGTCTGGAGCCTTCTCCTGAGGTAGGCACCATCAGCATTTCTTTCCAAGCCAGGTTGCTGTTTCGTGTTCTCATGTGGTGGAACTTGCTTCCGCTGTCTTATCTCTGGATTTTGTACTCAATCTCCCTGTGTTTCTCTATGCCCCTCAGCAACAGCATGTGGGAGTATTCTGTGAATGTTTCTCTTTTTAAGGATCATAAGCTTTGAGGCACTTTAGTGAGGTGGGATTGCATGAAAGCTTGGGTATTGACTGCTTTTGGAAATGTGGTTCAAACAAGCGCATAAGGCAGTGTAGAACTCTCAAGATGTCTGCTGTGCTTAACTTAAAGTGAGCTTTACACGAGTAAGAGATTCAAAGTTGGATGCTCCAGTTGTGGGGGCAATAGTTATAGCTCCCAGAGGGAGCCCAGCTCCAGGAATCAAATAAAAATACACCCAGAAGTGTTATTTCTCAGCAACCTCATATTAGAGACACCACTTTACAAGGAATTATTTCCATTCCTCCTGCAGGAAGCTGCTGTTCTCAGAGTTTGTTTTATTTTGGCTTTTTTCCTGATGTAACATAAAGGGTCTTTGGGCCTCCTGGGGAACAGGAGCCCTTCAAACAGCAACTGAGGGGAAGGGGGAGACAAGCGGTGTTTGGGACAAGTGGATTTGGGGGGCCTGTGGTTCCCCTGACCAGCTCTGTGTCCAACTTTGGTGCCTGGGGTCTTGGGAGAGAGGCATTTGCAGTTTTCCTGTGGTAACTACAACAGGGCACTGGGCAGCAGCAGCTGCTGTTGCTCTGCTTGTACCTCTCTGCTCCTGCTCAGTGAAGGTTAATTTAGCTTTAAATATTTGACACTCTGACTTTGAGTGGTTAGTGTGGGCAAGTACTTGTTGCTTGTAAATATGACTGTCTCAGAAGAAAGTCTCAGTGTTTGGGGTTTTCCCACCTTGGCTCCTCTTTAAGGCTTTCCATTTTTGTCAGCCAGTCATCTTCCACTCTTGAAATGATCCCTTCTTTTTTTTTCTGAAGCCATCATTCTGTTATCACATGTCACTACGATGGTTGCAAGTTTCCATCTGTGTCACTTGCTGCATCCTGATTCTGTGATTCTGTGATTTTATGATTCTGTGATTCTGTGTGTCAGGGTCTCTGGTGAAGACCAGGATCCCTGAAGACCTTATTGAGGACAGTGTTGGCCAGAAAACACCAGGGGAAAGAAGAGCAAAGGCTGCTGATAGGAAGTCAAAGACTTCCCTGGCTTTAGCTGGCTTTGGAAACGAAGGATAAATGTAACTTATTTTACTGGTTATGTGTCCTGCAGGATAAATAAAACTTACATTTGAATTAATTCAGAACCTGGATTCCTTCCCAAAAGGGAAGGATTGTGTATGTGTAGGTGGACAAAAAGCTGTTTCTCATCTGAAGTGAAAACATAGCAACTCCACTAAAACAGTACTACAATAAGAATGACTACCTTTCTGTTGCTGTATTTTATGCCATAAAATCTAAATGGGAGCTCTTCTCTCTGTTCCTCAAGAACGAGGCTCCTCCACATTTCTGTGGTCTTCCTAGGCACCAAGATCAATTGGTTACAGACTGCTTTTATATAACTCCTACAACTATTATCTGCCGTGCCATTTGATATACCCTATATGATGATAGCGGAGCGAAAAATCCTGGAAATGCCATCATATTAAAGTATCTATTTCTTGCTCTAAAGAACTTGCCAAGAGTATCATCTTTAGTGGTGGTAGAAATACTTGCTGAAAATTAACACTCAAATAATTGGTGTATTTCAGCCCCCTTGTATTACCCAAGCACTGAAAATCACAGTTGTAGAATACACCAGTCCTACAAGATGCATATTTAGCAGCTGTAATCCATAATGTTCGGGTAATATGTGCATGTTCATCATACTTGCGTGTCTTGATTTTATTGTAGTTTACAAATTCTCCCTTAGAAAATTTTTCCCAGACTGAAGAGTTCAATCCTGAAGTCCTTTTGGACAAATCTACATTAGGCTCAAAATGTTTTAAGCCTGCACATGCTGAAAGATTGAGTCCTAGGGGTAAAAAAACGGTCATTTCAGGAAAGAAAGACCCCTTTATATTTATTCATCTCTTTCCTCCTTCATCTTTCACTGGTGACCTTTCTTTTTAGGAAGGGCTGAGTTTGCAGAGTCTCTGCCCATCCTGTCTCAAGGATAGGTGTGTCATGTATGTGTCTATGTGCTTCCTTGTGGTTTTTCCCTTATTTTGGGCTAGTTCTTCATTTGTGATGTTTTCAGCTGCCACCCTGATGATCCTGCCTTAGGGAAGATGCCAAACAGGAGTCTCAGGTCTGAGGAAGAAAAACCCTTTTGTGTAAATCCTACAGCAATAGATATGCAATGCCAGCATGAGTTATATGACATGCTATGTGTGGGTTGAAGGAAAGCCACTGAGGTTTATTCATTCAGGTCAGGAGAGGGCTGAGGCGTGTCTCTGCCTCTGTGGAGATGACCAGGCTTTGCCACCAACACAAAACAGTTGGCAAGTCTGTCAGACTGACTCATACAGAAAGAATGAAAGGTGATGTCCTCTAAAAAACCACTTATTCCCATAAGTCAAAAAATCAGGAGAATAAAGAATTATGATGAAAATTCCCATTCCTTAAGGAGAGGAGAGGAATTAAATAAGAAATCCGTATATATTATAAACACCAGACTTGCTCCTATTTTGATGTTTTTGGTTTTTTATTTTTTTTCTTCTATTCCCCTACCCTGCACTTGGTAAGTCTGTTATGATGTGATTATAGCAATACTTTAAGCAAATTTTTTCTGCCTTTTGATCGAGCACTGCAGTGCCAGTTTCTGAGATCTATCTCGCTTTATAAACTGAGGAACGAGTTGGGTGGGAAAAAGGTTGAATTACTTCAAAATCAGACTGTGCTCATATGTTATGAAGTTAAAATGTTGTAAGACTTCTTCCTGATAACCAACGTGTGTGACTCAGGAATGAATAATGTTGATGTTAAAAGGTCTGATAGGTCTGTTCTTCCAAATGAGATCTGTCTAGTCAGGCGGACATCGGTTCATTCCTAGTATATAACACAGTGACACAAAGACAAATAACTTGGTGAAGGAGCCCTGAGAGTGGCTGTGGAATTACCTAATTGTGGATAAATAAGAGTAGAGGTCATCAGCATCCCAGCTTTTACTAAATTTAGGTTGACTAGTTAAGAAAGGAAATAGCTTTCAAGAAAATGTGGAATGCTAGCCAAGGAGTTAGGTGATGGAAAAATCAAGGATCATAAAGGGACTTTACATTCTACAGTGCAAAGCTGAAGGATAGCTGAAAACTTTTCTGATTGCGCAGCAACAAACTATAAGAGAGTCCCTACTGTACCACCAGAATATAGAGATTTGGAGACTGAACAAAGACATTTCTTGAAAATACAAGTGTGGAAAATGCAAATATGCTCATATATGTATATCCCTAACCAGAACAAGTCACAAAAAGTGAACAAAATCTGATTGTTTACAGTTAATTTAAAGTGGATTTCAAAGAAAACAAAACCAAAATCAAACAACTCATAGATTAATTTTAGAGACAATAAAAATATCTCTTTAGAATCACATTTAGAAGTTCCCCTCTCTTTTCCTTCCCACTGCCAGCACCCCTTCTCCCTCGTATCAACCTTCCCTAAACACTTTCTCCTTCCTTAGCATGCAGTCACTCAAACAATTGGTTTAACATTTTCTTCATCTGAGACAATGGAATCTCTGGGAGAGAAGGTGAAGGAGTAAGATCAGAAGGGAGAAGAGAAAAAAGCTGTAATATATGGTTGGAGGAAAATAAACACAAAAATATATTAGCAACCAACTTGACATATATTCTCTTCCAGTACGTCTGCTTTAGTAGACCCTACTCATTTCTGGACACCCCAGTTTCCTTAGGATCTTCTTGTCCAAAATATGTTAAAAGAAGTTGGACTGATGACTACATGAAGAACAATCCCTTTGTAGTGTAAAACAAGTAAAAATCCACTCATTTCCTCTGATCCTGTCACACCAAGTGAGCAAAATCTACTACCTCTACAATAAGACCAAGTAAATTTAAAATTAAATAAATTATATTGAATGTCATTTGGAGTTAATTTCTTTGTCATGTTGGTTCAGTGTTATATCCATCTTATTTTATTTTAATTGCTAAATAATTCTATGACAAATGGTGACTTCTGTGATGAAAAAATTGAGAAGAACCAGCCCACCTGGGTAGACTTAAACAGATATGGGATAAAAGAGATATGGGAGAAATTGTTCCAGTCAAGGATCAGAAACAACATTTTGATCTTCGGCAGTCAATACCAATAGCTATTTGTGTACGTGTGTTTAAGGAAACCTGAGTCAGAAGAGAGAACATAAAGAGACCAATGAAAAAGAAAAAGACAATTAAACTGCCAGTAAGACTTCAGTTGCTTTTTAGTCACTAGCTTGTTGTTGCTCTGTTAAACAGCAATTTATTAAAATTTAAATTTGAAAACAAGTATTTCACAGTCTGATTTTCAACCAAGTGTTTAAAAAAATTTTTTTTGAAACAGTGAGACAGTGTTGATGTGATTATGGCAATAAATTATTATGGGCTGAAACAAAAAAGGGAAGATTTACATTGCATTTTGAAAGCTGCGAAACTTACAGTAAGTCTGTGGTTCCAATACCAGTAAATAGCTCTTATTATATTACAGAATAGCCATTCCTTGTCTGGAGACTGAAAGCAGAAATTGAAAAATATGGTTCATATATGAAAACATTTGTAAAAAATGTCTCATAAGGTCATATTATTGCATTGAAACAGCTGAATCCAAAAGAATTCCAACAAGTACCCTATTTCAGGGTGTGATGAGTGATGTGACAGAGCAAGCTAGATCAATGTATATTGCACCAAAACCAATGATCTATGAGCCAGGTGATCTCAGATCCATTGCTCTGTGTTGGCTACATCACTGCCATCACAGCAGGTCCTTGCTTATTGTCAGGGCTGGGATATGCAGAATGATCAGTCCTTTAAGCTGTTACACGCTGGTTCTTTGGTCTACTAGGACTTAGCTGTCCTCTACTTTCTTTGGGCATCATGATGCCACTTACCATGCAGCCCAAGGTCTGGTCTCCAGGCTGTGCTGGCCTGTCTCTCACTTAAACTGTTCTGTTATGCTAAATGATGATACAAGTGCCAAAGGGAACGTCATCTTAAAAGGACTCCTGGAATACCTTGTGCTTGGATACAGTGGTGATGAGTGACTGGGAGGATCTAGCTCCAGTATTACTGAGAGAGCTGACTTTCCACAGTGGTCAGGTGCTGGGACCATGGGGAAAGAGGTGGCAACATGTTTACTGAGCACTGGGTCATTTTGAGAGCCTGCTGAAGTACTACTCAGCGCCTTAGAGATTGCCCAAGTGTTTGCAAGAGGGAGGTGCACCTGGCTTGCAATCAGACTGCCTGCATGTAATCATTCTCACCCTTGTGCAACGATGCTGCAACTGTAAGGAGCTGCTACAGTGCTCCAGCAGTCCTCGAGGTGTGGATGTGACACTTGCCCAACGAGATCTTGGGTTTGATAAATCCTCATGCCTGGTGCCAGCCCTTTCCTGGAAAGGCGTTGGAAGGATGTGTTGAGGAGCTGGGCTGTGTGAGGAGGCAAGAGAGGGATTCAGTCACTGCAGGGCACAACTAACGTGGTGCTTGGCTGTCACAGGATGGAAACTGCGTGTGGGATTCAGCTCCATGATAAAACATGACTTCAGGTTTCTGCATGTACCTGTGTAAATGTGAGCTAATATCTGAGATCCTGTCATAGTTAGTGGAAAGCTCATCAATGCAGTCAGTGGAGTGAGGCAAAAGAGCTAGCTTATCTGACACAGACACTTATTTCCTATATTAAATACTCTTGTGTCTCTGTTGTTTGTACTCTTCATGCTGAAAAGCCTTCATAAAGGTGTTAACCCACTCTTGTGCATTAGTACGACCTTGGTCCATTTGAAGTGCCTTGAATTCAAAAGGGCTCCATCATATCCTTAAAAATAATTAAATAGAGAGACCACCTGTTCCTCAGCTGAAGGAGCTCATGTAGTAAGACTGAAAGTGTGTGCAGTTATGCTGCTGAGGTACCGAGATCACTGCCATTGGAAAGAGACCTGTGCAAATCCATAGGTCTGTGGTGGAGTCTGCTGAAAGGAGTCGTGTGCTGATTCTATTAGAGGAAACTCCTTGTGATGAACTGCATGATTTATGCTTGACTGGAAGGAGCTGGATTTATGTCCTTAGAAAAGAAGATTTTTTTGTCTTGACAGAATGATGTGGCAGGTATGATTGTATATCTCTGAGAATGTTTCCAATGCCATGGAAAATACGTGGAGACTGATGCATTCTCTTCTGAAATGCCCATTGTTCTCAGTCCCATTTTTCTTTAGTGGATTTGTGTATCCTCTAGAGTTGCATTACAGAGAGGAAGCTTTTTATAAACAGTCATCTCTCTTTATCTTGATGAGTCCCTTGAAAATGCTGTGAATAGCTAAATGTTTTGTGTCTGCAAAGGATCAATCACTGAGCAAAGAGAGACTGATTCATCTTTTTAATTGCCATTAAGTACAGCAGAGTCTGAAAATTGACAAGAATTTTTTAAGCACTGGCAAAGGGTACACTATTTCAGGAGCTTTCTCTGCTAGTCCAGATGAGAAATGTGGTTTCTAACAAGAGGGGGGTTGGCAAAATAGAGTCTATAACACATTATTAATTCTGCAACTGATAGGCACATTACTAATTCTGCAAGTGAAATGCCATTCAGGCTTTTCTTAATGCTTCCTTCTAAATATTTTTTGAAGCAGTCTGAGAATTTTCTTTTGGATTTTTCCTAGACAGGTAAATAACTACATTTGCAGCTACCAATGATGTTTTCCCAAAGGCTCCAGCAAACAGAGAGGAGTAAAAGAGCATCACTTTTTCAACTACTTTCATCTTAAAATGTGCAGGAAGGCAAAGCATCATATAGATTGTGAGAAGTGGACAAGAGAATTGAATGAAAATATTGAATGATTAAAAAATTAAGACAATAATTCAGTAAGATGCCTATGTTTGGGGTTTTTTTTTATTATGTATGAGTGCAAATGTAAGGATGAGCCCTCTGTTAAAAAAAACAAACAGAGAGGCCAAGGAATAGCCCAGAGTGAAATAAGCAACATACTGATGAGTTCTTTCCTCAATGGATAAAGGAGAATAACTCAATTTAATTTAATGTTTTGGGTTCTTTCTATTTAAGTCAAATTTGTATTTATTTTCCAGTGATGGTTCATCTTTTAATTAGTAATGTAAAGTTCTATGCATAGAATTGTCTATCTGCTTAATATGTTATCTCAGTACTTTGAAAATATCTTGGTACATTAGACTATTTTCATAATTTAATTTAATATTTTCATAATTTTATTTTAGTTTTTATAATTAATTATTCTTTCATTTCCTTTCCTAACCCTTTAGAGGTGAAATTTTGACTCCACCAAGGTAAATATCAAAACTTTTGTTGAATAAATTGGTATTCAAATCCCCAAGAAAATTCTACCCCTTAAGAAAAGGGAGTAGGACTAAGGGGTAGGGGAAGAGATATATTTCCAACTAAACAGGAACAGTTTTTCCTGTGTGTATGAGTAATTTTAGGGCAGTTCAGATGTATAAAACAAGAATTTTTACTTAAATATCTCTGAATAGTTTTGAAAAAGAGAAGTTGCGTGATGCTCATGCATGATGCCTGATAACAATGTCTAAGGTAACGGCATCTAATAATGACATCCAGCAATGCAAATGTAAGCGAACAGTTAAATTCTTTACTGAATCAAGGCAACAATGTCTTTTGCATTGCCCTACACATTTGGGTTTAACCAGATCAATCTCTGGCAAATGCTTAAAATACTGTGTTGACAGGCCTTTCACTTGACTTTAAACCCAAATGTTACAATTTGGTCTTCATTTCTAATACACACCCTTGAAGGACGGACACTGGAAGATGGAAGAATGAAAGTGTTTTCAATGAAAAACACAGAGGAGTTGAGGTACCAACAATCTAAAAGACATGCAGAAGAGCTGTACTGTTTATCCATGATGGCTTTCATCAGTCACATTATTCTTTCACGGTATTACAACGAAGAGATGAATAGAAAACACTTCATTTACAGGATGGCTGGGAGCAAGTTTTGTTAAGAATTGTTATTACCTGGCCTTTTACAACACTATCTCTTCTGACTTTTTTAATCACTTTTCCCAAAACTAAGGAATATATGTAATGTATTTGGCAACTCCCAAGAACAGTCAATTGATGAGTATGACAGGTATTGAAAAAGAAGAAATCTCAACAGCTATTATTTACCTAGTACTGTTAGACTGAACAAGCCTGAATGACAAGGCATATAACTGGCCAAATTATTTTGAGAAGTGTAATGCAAAATAGCAAGAAGTAACAGCAACCATTACTTACATGACATGGTGGAATGGCATTATAGCACTGTTAAGCAAAATCATAATTCCCCAAGGTTTACACTGAGGCAGAAAATGTATTACTCTCATTAAAATAATTAAAGTATGTAGAAGTGTGAGGGAAAACCTGAAGTCCCTTACTGAAAGCATATGGTGCAAGTTCCAACAAGATGAATGTAAAAATAAGGATTTGATAGCACACCTAAATTGAAATTACTGGATGTTGCAAATGTTTGGGGGTTTTCTTCTTCTAACTTATTTTAAAATATTGCTATTTTATAGAAATGATTTATTTAAAGTCATCTCAATTCTTAAGATACTGCGGGACATGCAGTCTTTGCAATGACATTTTTCTCATTTAAAT
Source organism: Pardalotus punctatus (assembly GCA_013400915.1). Lineage (NCBI taxonomy): Eukaryota > Metazoa > Chordata > Aves > Passeriformes > Pardalotidae > Pardalotus > Pardalotus punctatus. The sequence goes on along the minus strand of VZTX01001311.1, from coordinate 549,095 downwards.
ACAAAAATGACAACCCTCTGTCTTTTTCTTTGCAGTCATCACAGTTATAAAAATAGAGAGAAGATGAAACCACCTGTTGGGTTGAAAACAGCTCAGCTGCTGAATAAGAATTAATAAGGTTAAAGTATTGTAAAGGTTTTGCCCTTGTTTGGTACCTTTTAATCTTCCTGGGAGAAACTTTAACATTATTCTCCATCTCCACTACATGGCCACTACATGGCTTTAAAGAATAGATTCATTCAGCCTTCAAGGAGAATAAATGTCCTTGTTTTCTTTAATGATTTTAAATCTAGACCCCAAACCTTTTTGTGTCCCCAGAGTATAGCACACCTGGCTTTCTATGCTATGAGTCCAGTCCAATGGACTTGAAGGGAGTCACTTTGTCTTTTTCTTTCAACTTTCTGTAACAGCTGAGATTCTTCTTAATGGATCCAAAAAGGATCTTGTAAGTTTATATACAGCATTCATTAACCTATGCAGTTATTTCACACACTAATCAATGTTATCTCTCAAAAATCTTCTGAGGAAAAGGAACTCTTGGTTGTGGGGAAGTGTTTTTTTGGTTTTGAAGATGCACCGATAAGTCTTTATTAATATTCTTGGGTTTAGTGGCTGTCTTGCTGTTCTGCACTCAATGGTTCCTATTTCTGCTCTCCATCATATTACTATCCGTATCACCAAGGGGAAAAACTTTCCAGTCTTCTCTGTTAATGTTTCACTGAAAGTAGAATGCTTAATAAATGCAGACATAATGGGGTCAAAATGTACCAACTACATTATTTTTCATTCTGGTTCTTAGTTTTTAATACTTCTGTGTAAAACCACTGCTTTGTCTATCTGAACAGTGCTCTTCTTTAACCTTTCAAAGTGTAAAGAAGTCTTGGTAAAGATATGACTCAAGGTCAGAGTTTCGGACTGGGCAGGATTCAAACATATTTCCAATAGTATGCACTTCTAATTAATTTTATTAACTGTTCAATTGTTATTAGAGGAAAGGAATGTACTCAAAGTAATTCTTCTGTTTTTCTGTATTCTAGTCCAACATTTTCCATGTATTCAAGAATTGACGAGGGATAAAATGATGGGCATTGGGTATTACAATCTATGTACTATGAAAAATTTTGCTATGAATCAACTGTGTAAAATCCACAACATTTTTGTTCTATTATTAACTGCTATTCAGGCAGCCAGTCTGTGCACTTTTAATCTTGCTGTCATCAGTGATTGGATTTTACTCTGGCAGTTTTTTGGACAGAAACTGAAAACTTCTGACAAGCTCCATAAAGACAGGATTTTTGGCAAAAGGGACTTTCTTTGGCAATTAAAACATTTCTCTCTGGAATTGCCATCAGGGCTCAACTAGGGCAGGCCCAGTCCATTTTTCTGTCTGACTTTTTTTTTTTTTTTTTAAGATCCAGAATAAAAGATCAGTTATTCTGGTAAATGTTCCTCATGTGTTTAAAAAGGCATATATTTCATTGGGAGAAGAATGCTTTGCTGGAAATAAAAATGGCTCTAGGGGCAGATAAATTCATAACTGGCATAAAATCTAGTAGCTCCAGGGGATACCATGTGATGACTTAGCTACCTGCACTGTAATAGTGATTCCCAATTTAGGAGGCATATTCCTGATGGTTAGGAGTGAGCTCATGAGTTTGACTGTGAAATTCAACCTAATTCAGTGTTTATGTATTTGGTTAAAACAAATAATGTGCCAGGCTTTGATTTGGCTGCACTGGCTGAACTCTTTGTTTCCCAGAACAGAGATGCTCTTCTCTGGTGGACAAATACTTTAGACTTGACACCTCCCACTCTCACCTTCTTTCTCTCATATTCTCAGAGCCTGAGGAACTTCTTATATTGTGCTTTGCACAGTGCCTGCTGCTGTGAGATCAAGAGCTCTGACAGGCTTGTTTGGGTGATCCAGGGACTAGGTCACTCTAATAAGAAATGCAAAATGTGAGGCAGTGTTGCCTCAGCTGTGCTGCAGACTCAGTTTGCTCCATTCTGCAAAAGTCCCTCTTGGCCAACATTTAACACCGTGGCTGGCACAGCAGAAATTGCTCTGAAGCCTGGTTCACACACGCTCGCTCCATAGGAACAGCTGGACGCCTCTTTTGTGCTACTAATAAAAATTCTGCATGCTTAAATTGATCTTACTCTCAGAAATTATTTAAATGCTCCATAATAAAGTGCCATTTGAAACTCATGGGGTTTTTAAATCTGCATTTATAGAGAGACTGTGTGCAATAATGCACAGAATACCCAAAGGGAAATTTAGAATGACATAGTTACAAGTATTTCTAGGGTTTTTCATGATTTATGGTGTCAGTAAGACTCAGCTGTAATTATCCAGATCTTCATAGCTTTACTTTTTAAAAATTTATTTACTTTGTCATATATGAATTTTGTTACAAATAAAAATTAATGAGACTTGGCTACGGTCTAGAGGTTTGAACTTTAAATTAATAATAAATGCTTCACATAAAAATTAACATTCTGTCTCGATATTAAAGGTTGTTTTTCACCCCTTGAAATGAAGGGGGAAGAAGTGAGGTTTTGAAGTGGGGCATGCCCTTCAGTTGCAGTATTATTCCTTCTGGCTACATCCCTAGCCGTTCTTCATGTTATGTTTATATGTGCAGAACACGTTGTGTTGTGAACTCTTTAATGTGCTGCTCAGTAGCCATATTTGAGGACAACCCTCTGGATGAAAACTTGCTGCAAGGATGGTCCAGTAACCATGAGAACAGTGCAGTGTGAGGGCAATTATGGGGAGACACCCCAAAGTGTGAAAAGTCCTGCATTATGAATTGGGAGTGTTGGTGCTCTCTTGTATAAGAGAGCAGTGGAAAACAGTTTTCAAGGTGGGAACTGAGGGAAAGGAATCTCCTCTGGAGGTGGACTGCTCACTTCCTGACGGAGAGCTTCTGGCAGCATCAGTGTGCAAATCTGTAAATCTGTCTCCTGCAACACCATTGTAAGCATAGCCTTTTCTCCTGAAATACAGTTACTTAGATTAAACACTGCCTCACTTTTTTTTCTTTTTCTGTTTTTTTTTTTTTTTCTTTTTTTGGCAACCAATTTTATCTCAATATTTTTTGGTTTTGGTCAGCTATGTATGTGGCTAAATTAATTTTAAAAGCTCTTTTTTCATATCAGCTCTACTGAGGTCTATGTTTCTGTGCTTTGTTAAAATCTGACCCAAAACAGGCAGCAAGATGAAGACTTTGGAGCAAGAGCGAAAACAAAACCATACCAGGTTCAATCAGATTTCTAAACCACATTCTGAGTTTCAGAACAAGATAGAGAAAAATTCACTGAAGGGGTAATAGAGTAGAATGTCTCCAAGGATACAAAACTACTTGTTCCACTATAACTGTAGTATCCCTTTTACAAGAGCATATTTCCTCTTGGAGCTCTAGACCCTTCTTAAATCACCTCAGAGGTCTGTGGCCAAGAATGAGAAGAAAAACATGAAAAAAGCATTTTTCTATCTGAAACTGCCTGTTCTTGTCCCATGCTCCTCTTCCCCTCCACATCTTCCTTCAATTTAAAAGTCTTCTTTGTAGGCAGTTCAAACACAGATGTTATGATTAGTGAAGAGCCTCTTCACAACCCCCTGTGCACACTTCACTGTTAATTTCTTTTGTTCCATCTTGATGATGCAGCTTAATAAAAACCCAATAGATGAAATAGCCATATTTAAAGTGATTCTTGTCATTTTGGAGATCCTTGGGTTCAATAAATACCTTGATTTTACATCCAAGTTTTCTTTTGAAATAATTTGGTAGGACCTAGAATTCATTTCTCCTATAAGCTGTTCTTCTGAACTCTGTTCTAAAAAACATGGATGAAGTTCAGTATATGAAGTGATCATGGATGAAGGAAACAGTATAATCCCAGGAGATGTATTGCTCACTCTGGTGGGACTCAGACAAGGAAAACAGAAATAATTTGAGGTTTGGAGGGTTTGGTGTTCTGGCCAACTGGTGAAAAAGAAATAGATTGTCTTGAGCTGATCTAAAAATGAATGTGCATATTTGAAATTGTTGGCAAAACAGAAGGTAGACTTCTGAGTGGTAATCTGTGTCCTACACTGTGGACTATAGTTTCTCACCAGGGAGTCAAGAGGAGCAAAGACTATATCGTATCTTTACCTGATTCAGAGCAGAGATTCTTCCTTGAGGAATGTTGCATTTAATTCCAGTTTGCCTTTCTTTATCTTGTCCTCTTGCAGCTACTCCACAGAATTTAGATGGCTGAATCACAAAAAGACGAAATGAGAACAGAGAACACATATTCTGGCTATGACTATCACAGTGGAGTGAGAGGGAGATACTTTTTTCATCCAAGTTCTAGTGTGTACTATAGTAAGATTTATTTATCTGTCTCTGCCTAGAAATTGTGTGTAGCCTATTCTGGTTTTGTGGCCGGTGCTGGAGTGCGCTTGGAATCCAGCTATGTTAGTTAAAGTATTTGAAAACTAGTAAAATAACATGTTAGCACTTCCAAACCCAGTTATTTTCTTCCTTATTTTTATCCATCTTCCAAGTACAACCAAGATTAAGTGGTTTTGAGTAGAGAGCCATCCTGGAAATACTAAAAATCTGCTATCTTATCTTATGAACTTTTTGTACTAAAAAGAATCTAAGCAATGAGAAGCAAAGAAAGTTGCTCAGTGCATCCCACTGGCTTCATTGTGGCCAGAGCTGTGAGATGATTGAAGCACTACCATCCATGTGACAAATGCTGCCCTCACTTTCAACCCACACTAACTTACTGGAATTGAATGCTGCAGTACTTGGCCCCTTAAGCCTGTCTGCTTCCTCTGCCTCCCTCTCCTTCTTACTCAAAAGAAAGAACTGAACTTACCTGGAAAATTTGACTCTCCTTGAGCTGACAACATTTTGTTCCCAGGAATATTATATTATTTACAAAGATTCAAAGAATGTCAGGTGCCCACACATGCAGAGCTCTGGGTGCTTCTGCAATATTTCCATGAATGCTCAGCAGTAGCATGCAATAAAACTGTGCAGCACTTCCATTAGCAGCACACAGCATGAAACAGTTTTTCTCCTCAATGGGACACTGTGGAAAGTTGGAAGGCTGTGGTAACTGCCAGTGGATGGATCCATCGTGATTCACTTCATCACAAGGACTGGGTTCAAATCTTCTGAGAGCATTCCCTCTGATCACCCCACCAGATGTTGATTTGTGAAGCGTTGGCTGAAGAAGTAATACTATAAAAATTTGCTTTATTTCAAAATGCTCCCAGGGCTTCTACAGGAGTGTCCACTGTATTGCTTTTCAGCTCCTACATCTCTTTGGTAGTACCTTGGATAAGATTGGCACGAGCTGTAGCTGAGAGGGCAATGGTAGGGCAGTACAGGGTGAGTTGTCCCTATCTGTGTTAGAGGAACCGGCTTAGACAGGAGCAAGAAGGTAAGTAATAGATGCTTTAATAGATGCTTTTAAACTTGGTGGTAAAAGACAGACTCTCTCAGGTACTTTGAATTATGTACGTCATCCAGACTTCTCCTGAGACCATTTAAAGATATTATTTGCTGCCCCCAAATCCTCTAGAAACTATTACCTTATATGAAATGCAAAGCCACTAAATTCTTTCCTAATGACAGTCATTCAAAATGGATAGCTTAGGAGAGTTATAGCCAGCCTCATGCCGGGGACTTTTTATAGTGAAACGAGACCTTAGCAGTACCTTTCTCAAGTATACCTCTCAATCAATGTAAAAAAGACTGCCTCAGCCTAATGGGACAGAGAACTACACAGGAGAAAGGTAATTGTTTTCTTGTCTCTCTTTGCCTAGAGATATCTGTACTGACCATGCTATGCTGAAGTAGAATAGGTTTGACACCAAGGTGTTTTGATTTTAGTAAGAGTGGCATCTGCAACCAAATTCTTTGTGTGCTTGTCTAGCTCCACCAAATTTGTGGTTAACTGATGACATGCATTTCAATGATTGCACAAAGACTTAATTTGCATAAATGTTTGGGCCATGACTGTTTTAATTTAGGGTGCTAGTGTGTTTGAATAGTGATTTTTGTCCGTTCACTAGTTTTTTCACTTGTTTCTTCCCTATGTTCCTGTTTAAATATGTCCACAGGTCTGAACATGTTAGTTACTCAGCAAGGAATCAGAAACATGATTATGGGGCCTAAGTGATGAATTACACAGCAGAAATGGTGCATGGAGAAAGTAGCTCCCTTGTGAACAACTTTCAAGCAAGAAATTGTTGACTTGCACTACCTGAACACTTACAAGTAATTAATCCAGTCACAAACATCTGGATTAAGTTTTTTAAAGTTGATGTAAATTTTACAACTATTTAAGGCACCGTCCCTTTATAGATTTCTTCAGCTTTATAAAGCTTTCCTCAATATGACACAGTTAATGGGAAATACGGTGTTAAACTTGCAGCAGTCTGGCAGTGAGGTGGCTTCTTTTCAATATTAAAAGTTCTTAGTCTGGGAACAGGGCAGGTGTCAGTGTGTCCCCTTACTGTGAGCATACCTGGGGAGACCTTCCATTTATATGAAGTGTATGTCCGCAGAGAAACCAAACTCTGATTACTTTGATTTGGGTATATATGCACGTGCAATAGTCCAGAAAGCCACACTGCTGGGCCATCCAAGATTTTGTCAGATGTCTCTGACTGGTTCATTTGCATAAAATGAAAGTTGAGGTACTTAGACAGCCAAACATAACACACACTGGCTAACAAAGATACCTATAACACACAGTTCAAAGTTTAATAGTGAACTTTTACTGAGCAGCCTCTGGCACTTAGACTTGTTTTCCATTGGTGGGGAAGTGTGGAAGTAGCTGCCAGGCATAACTTTCACAAAGCTGCATATTTCCAGGATGCTTAGCAAATAATCTCTGCATCTGGCCAAGTCCTCCTGGTGCAGCTTTGAGGCCTGAGCCTGAAATAGGCATAAGACTGGAGATGTGAAGGCTACAAAAGCAGAGTACACCCCTTGCGTGTCTCAGAAGGTGTGCAGGTCAGCTATTTCATTCTCAAATGAGTGTAAGGTGCTTCCTGCCTGTAAAGTTTGACAGCATCTCTCTCATTGCATTTCACATGGTTTCTCTTAGTGCTTCAAACATAGAGAAATGGTTTATGGTTAAATTGTTTAATCTCTCTCACTGGTAAGCAGACTCAGTTGTGAGCTATCGGGCAGCCCAGTACCACATGTGGTCTCCAATAGTCACATGTATTTGCATGAAATTTAGTCACAGCAGCTCTACAGTTTTCAGGAGGCCTTGGAACACCTATGAGTCACTCAAGGGCCAGCATGTGAGCTTACAGGAAAGGGTACATGGACAGGACCTTACCAATACATATCGCTTCCATAACTGGGGGACAATGCTTCATGAAACCTCTAATAATACAGTCGGATGGGGAAGAGGAGACATCATTCTATTGAGCCATGCTGACATACTTGGTTTTCAGTGTGGCCTGATGAAATTCCACCACTTGATTTGCATGCTGAAGTGTGTGTGTGGGACTTCCTGACTCTTCTGAGGGTTGTGAAGAAGTGGTGTGTGCATGACTGCAACACCAGGTAGCAAAGGCTGTGTACCACAGCAGAGCAGCATTCTGGAACTGAGCTCCAGCCAGACTGCAGGCCACAGCTAGTATCTTTTATTAGGCCAGATGTTTTTATTTTATGCACTTAAAATAAGGCATTACCCCTCCCTACTGGCCTTGTCTCACCTCACCTTTGATCCTTAGACTGCTGCATTTAAAAAAACATTGCTGAAAACTCATTCCTTTCTCCACTCCTTCACAATGTTTAAAAGTGCTAGGAGTGATAAGAAACATGAGGAATTATTGCCAGATAGACATATAGGCAGTATGTCCAAGTTTCCTCTAGCCAGCTGTGTCATTCAGCCTCATCTGCAGCAGCCTTTGTTATCAGAAGTCAATCCAAAATATATTGCATATGATGATAAATTGTGGAGGGATTTTGCAATATGGGCCATTACTCACTGGACAATAGATTTAGAGAGCACTGAGCTCATTTATAGGTCTAACAAAATGGTAAGACATATTATCTCCACTGAATTATGCACTGGTCCTCCAATAAATGCAGCTCAGCAATCCCTGTTAAGGTAATTGCAAGCAACAAAAAATATGCCAGCACAAAGCACTGATTCTGCATGTCATGGTAACATAATTTATTGGCCCCTGGGATTCAGAACTACTCTATTTCTCTTCCCCAAGACAGACAGCTATGAAAAGGAGGATGGCCTTGTGGTTAAGGATTTGGATGCTAAAGATATGGTCTCAGTTTTCAGTCCTCTCTCAGGCTTCCTGTGTGGCCTCAAACAAGCCATTAATGCCTTTGTGTTTTTCTTCTCTGTCAGTAAGATGATGATTATACTAGCAGGAAAGATCTGAACTGGACTGAACCNTCCTTACAGCTTTATATTCTTTGAGTTTACACCAGTTCCTATCTGACAAAGATGCCTAATCCATCCAGTATTTACAGAAGAACAAGGGCATTTGATTTGGGTGTCTTTATTGAGTTCCTGAGAAATGCAGATAACGCAAATACACTCTGAATTCAGAACTGTGCACTGAACTACTTTGCATCAGAGCTGAAAATCCATCTTGCTTTCTGGAAATGTGCACCTCTCCCTCCAGTGACTGCAGAGGGAGATCAGGATGGCAGCTCTCAAGATCTTGGTGGTAAGAATTCAAGCAACTGGCTTGTGGCTGCAGTGGACCTGGCAGGGCTGGAGGCAGGCTCCCCTCTCTGAGAGCTGCTGTTGGGTGAGAGATGTTTTGAGGAAACCCTTGGTGCTCAGCAGACTTTTCTGTGACACGTTGCAACTATCTCTCTACATAGAAGCCCTCCAAGTGAAAGGAAAAACATCATTAAAATTCTGTTAAATAATCTGCTGAAAGGCTCTGGCCTTGCTCTGGTTTTCTTCTCACCACAGCTTGTGGGATTTTCTGAGTTTTTGAATGGAACGTAGGCCCAGCTTGCTAATAATAATTATCTTGGTTTTTTCACTATGACATAAACAATAGTTTATTTTCTGTGCTGTTTGTGAACTCAGTCCAAAGCCCTAATTTTTCACAGTCTAGATGAGGAAAATTGCAAACCAGATCGGCATCTGAACTTTTTTTAGCCCCTAGTTTGAGGAGTTGAACCCAGCTCTCCATCTGAAGACCCATGAACTCTGACAAACTCAGTCTGAGTCCAAGCTTTGCATTATCTCTCTGGTATCAATCAAATCAACTACAGGAACAGCTTCAAATACAAACCCTCTCTTCCCATGCCCCTTCTTCATTCTTGCAATGTCAAGGCAGTGTTAAGGATATTTTGATGTGCTGCCAGCTTTAAGACTATAAAGAATGGTTAACCCAGCCTGACTTTTGACCTCCTAACAGCAGACAGCACTAGCAACAGAAGTGATGTGCAAGTGGTAGAGGTGGCAGGGTGCATTTATGGCCCCCCTACCTCCTCCAAGCCTTTGCAGTCATTCCTCAGAGAGCAACTGCTTTAAAAAGCTTTTTGATAACATGGAGAAGATCATGAAGAGGGCCAGAATTACTCAGACACAGCTGCTGTCTCCTTACTCCTCCTCCTGTACATGCACACACGTTTGCCTAAATACTTGTTAACTGCACTAAGGTGATGAAATTCCAAGTTATTCTTTGCAGTGAGTTGAAAGCATTTCCTTGAGGTCACAGCAAAGATGGATTTAGTTTTTTCAATATTCTTTTATATTTATTTTTCTTTCCCTTTTTTTTTTTTTTTGTGGTTTTGGGGGTTTTTTTGTGGGCCATTTTTTTTGTTTTGTTTTGTTTTGGTTTGGTTTGGTTTGGCTTTTTTTTCCACATAGCAGTATGCCATCAACTGGGTCTCCCTGTTGGCAACAATGTGAGGGATGGCGATGCACCTAGAGTTTGCAGTGAAGGCTGCTTTGGCTTGAGTCTGCCAAGAGAGAAAAACAGAGGGAGCTGCCAAAAGAGCCAGTCCGAGGTATGAAAGTTAGCAGTTAGCAATAACTGCGGTGTGAAACATTCCCATGAAGTCCAGACATCAAGGATGCTGCTTGGAATAGCTTGAATGTCCTGCATTCTTTTCCAGTGAAAACAGCAGATATACACCAGCAGCGTGGGAGACAGCAGCCAAGGAGGAACACATGAGTCCCAGAGAACAGGCCATCAATTTTCTTGCTGTGGCTGACTGAACGAAACTGAAATGTATATTGCAGTGGCTTCTGATGCCAGAATGCAAGCTGCCCTTCAAATTCAAAGTACACTACCCTAAAAACTAAGAAAAAAAAAATCCCCAAGCTATTAATAGAATTGTATAAAGAAATACCTTGTAGTTTTTAATCATGTTCATATGGAACCGAGAAACCAAGCATAAAATGTCAGTGTGAGTATTACATGGGTCACTGGAACAGGTTTATGTTAGCTAATATGCTGAAATAGTAGATTAGGAAGAGGATAGTTTATAGTTTTTATTTCATTTGTTGACAGGAAGAATCAGGAGCAGATTTGTTTTATGCTTGATCCCATCACAGAACATCTAGGAACAGAACAGAGCTTAAAATCCAGGTAACTGAAATGGGATAATGACTAGACTGTGTATACATTTTTTTGTGGGTGAATGAGATGCTTGTGAAAGGGAAGAGCTAATGAGGTCACAACAATTAGCAGAGCAAAATGCTCTCGTGTGACCCTGTGAAGTGACTCAGCAAAGACGTATTACTTGGCATCCTATTGCAGATCTCCCCAAGACCTGTAGAAAACAAGTTTATTATTAGGAAAAAAAAAATTATGCTCTTCTATGTGGTGATACAGATGTTCTATTAGGACACTAAAAATAGAGGACTTAAAGCACAGCTACCCTGACACATCTGAAAACCTCATCACATCATTCCGTGCTGTGTTGGATTGCTGTGCACTCTAATTCCTGGCTCTTTGCTCCTGCCTGCTATTGCTCCTGTGTTTATTCTAGCTTTATGAGCAAGCTGTCCCTTTTGTGAAAAACAGAGCATCTTTGAAAAATCAAGCCGTATATATCTACCAGGCCTTCTTAACTTTTAATCAGAACATCATGAGAATCAAATCAGTTTGAGAAGACCTAGGTGACTTGTGACATAAATGTATACTTGAATATTAAAAGTATTGCAAAAACCTGTCAATAATTAGTCTCTTTCATCTTCCCTGGAACCAGGCCAAGGTTGAAATTCTCTATGCAGTCATGACAGAGCAGACTGCAGCTTTCAAAGCCCGGCTCGATGCAAGGCAGAATAGTTGGGCAGTGCTCTGACTCTTACCTGGCTTACAGGACTGCAACATTTTCCTTCCACCCTCCTGTATATTTCTGCTTTGTGTCAAATTCTACACACTATTTTGGCTGTGCTGGCATCCTGTGAGCTGTGTGCAGCACTGTTTCAGGGAAGGCACCTGCAACAGGACTTTCCTGGTCCGGGTCAGGGAGGCAGCAGGGAGGAGCCTTCTCCATACGGCTCAAGGAGAAGAACAGAAGACTTTTTCTCTTGTTGTGGGAGATCTGAACAATCTAAGAGCTCTCAATTTTCAGTTTTCCCTTGGCATGTAGCCAAGGATCTCAGCTCAAATTGTCAACAAGCAAAAACAAAGGGCAGTCCTAGAGAGTATGGATGCTGCTGAGGAACAAATCCTGCACTAGGACAGATACAATTCATGCCTTGGATCTGTATCTAACCAAAACCAAATCTCCACCCCCCCAAGTTTTATGTTTACTATTTTCAAATGGTAGAAAGATTTCAGCTCCATCTGCCAGGCTGGGGCAGCACATCTTGTGTCTTGAAATCTGCTATCACCACTGAAAGTAGAACAGGGATTTATAAAAAATGAACCTACACTTGCATGCAAATAATGTTACAGATGGATGTTAAGACATGGCATCCTGATGCACATCTTTCATTAAAAATTATGTCTATTGCGTTGTATTCCTTTTTTTCTCTTATTTGGAAGCCAAACTTTCACAGAACAGGCAGGAGAGGAAAGTTTGCATCTAGTTTTCATGGGTTCATTTAAAAAAGGAAGAAAATAAATTAAAAATGTTTAATTTCTTTTATGATGTGATTGCTTTCCACCTCCATCCTCAAAAAAACTTTAATGTATTTCACCACAGCTCTATTTCATATATTATCTTCAGGCCAAACAGTTTCTTTCCACATTACATCCTAATGGACTCTATAGCTTGGCACATATCAACACAGGCACTAATGTAATACAGTCTCAGATCAGCATATCCAGATTTCCAGCCTCAGGAGGGAGACGATAAGTCAGTTCTTTCATCCCTTATTTCTTTGATTAAGAGATTGTGACACTTTTGCCTCCCACTTTCTTTTGCTTAATCTTACCCCTCATGCTGCTCATGTCTTGGTACTTTTTCTCTGCAGAACAGCAAACATACTTTAATGACAGGCTGGGAATGGTGCCATATTCCTGGGAAATTCTGAGATCGGGATTTTTGTTAAAGATGAAGTGGGAAGGAAAGGGGAAAAGATCTTATATTTATATTACATTCTTCTCCTGCTCCTATTTTGTGTGCCTCAAAATGTACTTGAAATGATCCAAGCATGAGAGGAAAAATATTTCTGATGTCTCTACATTTCAGAAATGAAGTGCTCTTCTCACTTGGATCTGGTTCTCCAAATGAATAATGATTCTTGCCAACTCTGCAGCAAATTTTCTGTATCCACCTTGAAAGCTGACATTTTGTCTTGCTCCGTAATGCCATGTACATTGGACAAAGATCCAAAAGGTGACCCAATGCCAGCCCCTCCTGTCATTTAGACTTCCAGTGGCAGGAAGCTCAGGGGGATGCTCACCGTTGTCTACAATGGCAGACATTCAGGCAGTTGAGCTGAGCCCAGGGTATTTTGCTTCACCAGAGCTGGTGAAAATGGGAAACCACACACTGGTTTTGAGGGAAGAAAGGTGTCTGCTCTTTCTAGATGGAAAAGACTTACTGAAATCAACTGAAAGACTAATTCTGTAGAGGAAATGAGAAGAATTAAGATATGTCATTTCATAATTTCTGACTGCTTTTTCCAAGGAATGGTAGTGGAAGGAAACAGTCAAGGTCATGTACACTTATTAGGATGCTACGTCCTTGTTGCAAGCACTTCCACCGTGATGATAGAAATTTCTCACTGGAGAGATTATCTTGTTTCTTCCTTGCACAATTCTCTTCTTGTAAACCAACAAACCAACACAATTAAAGTGATAGTTTTAATTCAGGATCTTTGTGACTTAGAGATGGCACTTTTGTCCTCCTGTAAAAAATGAGGAAGGATTTTTTTTATTTTTTATTTTTTTTAGTTAATAGATCATTCCTCTACTTTCAACCTTCAAGACAGTACAATTTGTCAACAAAAGTATTTGTACTAGGTAAGTGAGCTGTTTTGTTAAATCTCCTTACTCTGGGTGCTGGAAAGGATAAACCTTCTTCCATCTTTCATATATGCTATAATTCAAGCCTGAAGGAGGACCATCAGTCCAAGAGAAAACAGGGGCATTTCTGAGAGAGGTTTATTTTCACCACAGGAAGAAAAAAAGAAAATAACTATGGAAGAGGAAAAAATATCAGATTTTGTGTCTCCAGCAATCATTTCTCAATGCATGCTCATGTATCTGCTGTGTATTTGGGCTGTTTTACTAGGAGCTTTCTATTTAACCAGGTGAGCAACTTTACCTATGAAAGAGGCAAAGATAACAAAAGCCAGTGTGGGGCATTTCTTATGATGACAAAAACGAGAGTAAAAATATAATTAGATTAAGAAACACTGTGGGTATTGTTAGAGCCATCTCTCTTTGTTCTCCTTTTTATTGCAGAGCCTTGCGGTTTGGAGGTACTTGGCATTCTCTTAACTGGTTCTGCTTCCCTCCTACCAATTTTCCTCTAGGATTAGACAGCAGTACAAATATTATTGCACTCTGCAGGCTTTGCCTTCTGACCTACTCTACAGAGACATATGTGATGGAGTCAGAGCTGCTGAATATAAAAAATGTCTTTCTTAACTCCGTAGTGCTGGAGGGATGCCAAGGTCCAGTAGTTCATAAAGGAGATTGAGATGGTAGCATTCCTGAGGGAAGTCAGACCCAAGAAGGAGCCCCAGGTATTTAAGGAGAAGTGTCAATAAAAAAAATTAAACACAGGGGAGGGGGAAGAGGAAGGGGTACAAAAGTAGTGGGTGAGGGGATGTTAAGGATGTTAGCTGGGGTGTCTGATCTCTTCAGGCATGGGACATGTGCTTCTGCAGGAGCTGTGTGACTGCAGCCCTCAGTCCTTGCAGCCCAGCCACATTTCTTTGATGTCAGCAGACTCATGAAGCACCACTGGCTGTATGTGTGAGTGTGTTGAATGTGTTTCCCCAGGAAAGACTCCCTGGGAATGAGCTGGATGAATCAGAAGTGCTAATAAACAGGTGGGAGGGCTCTGCTCCCCAGTGCTCCTGGTTAGAGGCCATCATCCTGCCCTGCACAGCTCAGCTCCCAGTTCAGCTTGGGGAAGAACCTCCTCTGTACAATTCCCTGTCCTTGCGAAAGGGCTGGAGACCTTCTCAGGGGGACTTCGCCAAAGTGTTTTTTTTGTGGGGAAATCTTCTGTGTCAGAGTAACTGTAGTGAAAAGAGGGGCTCCCAGGCTTGCTCAAAACCGGGGAGAGCATCACCTGGGACTGCACCAGACTCCCACACAGCTCTGCTAACACGACGCCACGCTGGTCCGCAGCCCTGTGGCTTCAGTGCTGTGGGGAGTGGTCAGGAATGCTCTGAACCCCTGACTTCCAAATGCATGTGGTGGAGACTGTATTTGTGTGCATGTCAAGGGTGTGGAAAAATTCCTCCTGGGAATAGTTCTAGATCCCCACTGTCACTCGTCCTTTTTGACCCTGGCCAGGGTTTGACCTACAGCTGCCAGTGGTGGAAATCTCTGCCAAGGCACTGGACTGTCCTGGTATGTGTGCCAGCCTGTGGTGGAGACGGGAGATGCCAGGGACGTGGATCAACGAAGATAAAAATCTGCAAGAATCTTCCCCATAATACAACCCAGTCCAAACTCAGATGCTCATGAGTGCTGCTAAAAGCCTGTTGATCCTGCTTGCATTTTGTTTAGCTTTTCTCAGTAACTGCTGGTACTCTCTAATCCTTGATTCCATCACGGGTCTGATGAAAAAATGCTAACATACCAAGAGAGCAACTCGTCTTTTGTTTTATTGCGCGTCAAGAACATAGTAAAAGTAAGTCTATCCAGGGTCTGGGCTGGTCCTGAGAATTTTGTTACAATTACAAATTATGTCTTTGGAAAAAAACTAGAAAAAATTTACTTCCCATGTCATTGAAATCAGGAAGGACAAGAAATTGTCACAGGAGCTTGTTTTGTGTGCAGCGTAATTTGTACATGAAAAGGGGTTGTTCACTGGACAAATTATGAAATTTCTCAGTTTTTTATGGTACTGCATTTATGAAGTTTTTCAACTCCTCTTCAGTGGATATTATATGTGGTTTATAAATGCTCCTTTTTGTTTTGCCCCAAGATAAGCAGTTGCAGTTGTCGTAAGAGTCAAATCAGGCATTAACTAATCATTAAGTGCCATCTTCCCAATGTGAAGTGCTGGATGGTAAACACTAGGAATGTTAGGGTCATTTACACTGTAAACACAATATATGCAAAAGCCACATGAAAAGAATATGCTTTGGATAAACAGAAGCGGATGATCACAGACAGCTAATTTGTGCCCCTATTATTTTCAAGTTTCACAGTCAGTTTCAATTTGAAGGACATCTTGCAGACCTTGGTACCTCTTTCCATGGGGACTAACCTTTCTTTTTAATTATTGGACTTTAGGAGCTTGTGCTATAATTTTGGTGTTCGTGTTTATCTGTTGAAAGAGAAAAAAAAGGCACAGCTTATAAATCTTTCTTTTTCTAACACATTCAATAATAGTCTTTTGTGGTCTGAACTACCGTAGTTCACCGTACTTAAAGAGAAAAGGAACAAAAAACTTGTGGCCAGGTTGATACCAGGCAGCAGCAGCGAGAGTGGAAATTGCTCAGTGAGGTCCTTGCACAGCATAATTTGTACATGAAGGACATAATACAGTCTAGTGGGCACGGAGTGAAAAACTGCATCTCTGTGAAGCTGGGCTTCTGCTTCCCACATCACCAGGCTTCATGGAGCCAGTGACAGGACAGACATCCAGAAGTTTTACTTTTATTGTTTTGGGTTTTTTTGCTTAGTTTGCTTGCTTGGTAAAAAGCTGCATTTTATTTACCTTTAATATTATTTTAGAGGCAATGTTCCAATTTTATCAGTTTATAACTCTGACAAATGGGGCTCCTCATTTTCCTTCTGAGATTTCACATGACCAGCTTATTTTCCTGGCAAGCTGCACTTCCTATTGAAGGCTCTCCTCTGTGGAGTCAGCAGGGCAAGTTTTTGCTGAAACTGAACAGGAGCAAGCCAGGTCTGCTGAGGAAGCACACCAAACCCCTGAGCAGAGGGTGTCTGTATCCAGCGCTGTGCCCGCACTCCTGGCAGCAGCTGATGCCTGTGGGATGTCACTGCAGCGCCTTTCCCCTCGCAGGGCATCCAGGCTCCAAGCAGAGCTTTTGTTGCGCCTGAATTTACCTCTCATTGTGACAATTCAATGCCGTTGTTAAAGCCTTGGTTGAGAAATCTTTTGTGAGTTGAACCTTGATCATCTCAGCGATGACTCCATGCTCTGTAACATCTCTGGTTTTCTTCCACAGCTGAGAGGAGAATGGAAAGAGGGTGGAGAAGGTGGCAGTGGAGTAGATCTGGCAGGTTCACAGGGCCACGCCTTCCCCTAACATGGAAAACACAGGGGAATTGTCTGCAAACGCTCTCTTTTCATTAATATGGATGAAAAGGCAGTGCCTGAACTGATATTTTTAGGTTTCTGTAGCTGTTTTTTTATTTTCTGAAGATTCTCACAGCACTGTAATTAGGAACTCAAATGTGCATACACATGTAATAGTAGATAAAAACTAAGGGCAGTAGAGGATAAGAAATGGTAACACTAAAACAGAGGTGTTACACTCATGCAAAAAAAAGCTTGTATCTACTGATTTCTGCCTGTCTTATTACAGAAACTAAGAAACCTCAACCTCTTAAGTTAAACTCTCTGTTTTAAACACTATGGCAAGAGTTAGATTGCCCTCCATTCCCGCAACTCAGCTTGTTCTTGAAATATTGTCTGCAGAGCTATGGGAGAAGAGGGGTTTACAGGATCTAAGAAGATTTAGAGCAAGGAAAGGTCTGGTTGAATTCACTGCCAGTACGGTCACAGGTAACTCCTCCTGCCTAGCACTTGTCTGAAATGTTGTAGGCAACCTGCCCTTTTCATTTCAGCCTTTAAACTGGATCTGTCTGGCCTGGGACTTTTAAATTTACATGGTTCCACTTTTTAGAGTGTGTCATCTTGAGGTGAATCCCTGTCTCTCCCTGGGAAGTTTGGGGCACGTCTGCCCATAGGTGAAGTTGAAGTGTGGAGGAAGAATGGCACTTTCTTAGGACATACACAAGAGAATATTGTTTCCAGGCTTGCCTGTAATTTCTGTTAGGCTGATCAAATTTGCAGTCTCTCCAACTGGGACTCAATATCCAATGGTAAGGAGGGGGTCCTTCTTTGAAGAATTGACATCAGATGCAGAGAACTTTTCACTTTATGGCCCTGGGCACAAAACACCAACTTTAATTGACAGGACCCCAGGACTGCTAATTAGAAACTGGCAAACCCAGGACATCTGGACACCTTATCAGAGGTTTATCAAGATTACTAGTATGATCCATACAAACCCTTAATGGGAATCAGCTGTCAAACAAGTGAAGTAATTTAGTGGAAGATTACAATTTTTTTTTTTTTTTGTTACATCTACGGTGTGTAACAAACTGAGTTCTTAGTGGCTGTAATAACTGTGCAGTTTCATAACCACTGCTTTTTGCTCATTGTTTGACCAAAAAGTCTGGACCAAATTCAGAAAGTGAGTGTGGCTCTAAAGAGGTCAGTGCAAGCCCCTGTGCCAACACTAGCTCTGAACTTGGCCTTCAGTAGAGAGGCTGTGCCCCTTTCCATCACCAAGACAGCTTTAAATCTTTTCCACAGCACTTTCAATTATGAGAACCCTGCCACATCATCTTGTCTTTATGTGGTCAGCTGAAAGGGCAATAAAAGGCTGTAGAGGAAAGAAAGAAAGAAATGTCTTCGAAAAAAGAGCTTATGCTTCGTGCAATCTGAGGATTATGACCATTGCTGAATCAGGATCTTTTGTTAAAGTGAAGGAACAAAAGGAATCATCATAAAGGAAAGATGGCCTTAGGTCTTGCACTCTAGGAAGCTACAGGTTCTTTAATTCCACATACCCACCCCTAGTGGGAAGCTGACATCAAAATTCACCTTTTTTGTAACACGCTTTTAAACCTGCATTTTTTCTAAATCTCATTGGAGCCACAACCAAGGAAAGAAATCAGTGAAAAGTGAAGAAATGGAGCTGATGTCTAACATTAGGCCAGTAGACAACAGGGAACATGACCTCATTTCCTGTTCCTGCTAACTCCGAGATGTGCTGTGCATAAAGGAGGGACAAGTCTGTGGCTGGACAAAAGAGCTAAAAGAAATTGTATTTGGAGCATAGCCTGGGCTGCTGACAGCCCTGTGTTGTGCCTTGATTTTTTTTGAGGTACCATTCTGAAGAAACTAGCATAATATATGTAAACTGAATCAGTTTTAGCAGAAACTTGCCTCTTTTTTACATGAAAATGGAGTTTCACTCTCTTAAACAAGGCTGACATTCACCTGAGCAAACCCAGTCTCTCTGTGTGTAAAACTTCAGACATAGTTTATGTTTGACAGTGATCTGATTTTTGTTTCTGGCTGCAAACATTTCTTTGGTTACATTTTTCCAAGTGAATGATGGTCTTATGGAATATCCCTCAAGACTGGAAAGTGAGACTTCGTTGTGCTGCTGAATGCCTGCGTTGCTTTGGCAGGTGAGGAGGTACCTGGTAAAGGAGGAATTGGAAAGGACAATGCTAACACAAACATGAGCTCTTCAGATCCGCTGGCTGGGCAGAGGGTTCCAGCTAAGACTTTTTAATCAGTCATCCCATGGGCATGTATGATCACCTGGCAGCAGGTCAGATCCCTAGGAAGGATGGGGAACTTTATCTTGCCTTTGGAACACAATGAACAGGCACGCCCCAGGGCCCAGATGAGTTGCATTTGAGAAACTCACCTGATTCAACAATCTTCACCGGAGTAGGACCAATACTTAAAATAGGCAGCATGTAGGGATACCAATGGGCTCAGAATCACAACACAGCATTAAAAAGGCCAATTAAGTCAAATTCACCAGTCTAAGTTATTTGGGCCAAATCTACTTACCTCAGGAAAGCAACGTGTGTAAATTACCTGTGTTTGGTAAACAGTCAGCGGAGGAAGGCCTTTGATATGACCAGTTTAAGCTGTGGCTCCTTTACAATGATCCATACATTTTGGGGATTGGTTGGTTTTTTGGTGGGGTTTTTTTTGTATTCTTCACATAATTTATTTTGGAATTGTCCTTCCTGCATATGGGGAAAAAAAAACAACAACCAACCCCACACTTCTGCTTGGATTCACTTTTAGTTTATTAAGAGAAAGCATGGGAAAAACAGAGAGGATAACAGTGTTTCCACAAGGCAGACCCACAGTGACCATCTGTAGGAGAGAAACTTGATGGAACAATGCAGCTATTAGACAGATGTCTGCTTTTCTGGAAGTTACAGAAAACATCTAAACAGTTTCCCTGGGAATATCACCTGTCTAGAAGGTTTTCACACTGGTGCAAATATTTTTATTTAATTATCATATCCTTCTTGATCTTATATTGGATCCTAATTAAATTTCAGAAGCAATATTAGAAAAGCAAAAATAAATTCCCCAAGTAGTTACAATGCTTTTACACTTTGTTTATAAAATGCTAAGTGATAACAGAAAATTAATGGTATTTTTGCATATGCACTTCTTTGTGAGAAAATCAACTGCACAGTGATGGTTAAAAACACATCTATACTTTAACAGTTGCCTGCAGGACCTTAATACTTACCAGAATTCTCCAGTGCCTTGTAACCACCAGACTGCCTGTTAGTAATAGAGAACCTTCACCAGCTGCTTTCCTGGCTGAATAAACTCTGCAACCAGTTTAAAGATGAATGTTCACTTGGGGGGTGCTTCTTTCTTTAATGTAAAGATCTCTTCAATATAAGGAGATGACTAGTATTGTTCAGACAGATACAGTTCTTGCAAACAGCTGAGTTATTCATTGATTCATGCACAGGTACTTTGTAAATTGTATTTTGATGCTGCTTTTTCCTTTTTTTTTATTTTTTAAATTAGCCTGCAGAGCTATTACTGTTGTTAAGACTTCTGATTTGAGCATAGATTAGAAGGACTATCACATAACAGGGTGTGCAG
This sequence comes from Pardalotus punctatus, assembly GCA_013400915.1. NCBI lineage: Eukaryota > Metazoa > Chordata > Aves > Passeriformes > Pardalotidae > Pardalotus > Pardalotus punctatus. The sequence continues at coordinate 528,570 of VZTX01001311.1, read as the reverse complement.
AAGTGTGCATTTGCTGATAGAGGAATGACAACTACAGTCAGCTGATGTTTCTCTGACAATTCTTCGGCAATGGTGAATGCCCTCAGTTTTACTTTAAAACTGGAGCAATAGATAGTGATCTTTCTGCAATGCCAATCTCAGATCCTAGAAATGCATTGCTTCTCTCTGGCTTTCATGTGGGTTTCCTCATAGGTTATCAGGAATATGTGTGGCAGTCATTTCTTCTCACGCTGACCTATCTGTTCCGATACTGTGTATGTGTGTGGGTTTGCATAAACTGAGTCTACATCACCAAAATGTCTAAATGCCAGGAATAGTTAGTGCATTATTCTGCCTGCTTTCTTATGTTTCTACAAGTAGTAGTCTTGTGGCATGGGCACTACCTTCCCAAGCCAGAACCCCCAGCTTACCTTTCTTCAGTCTTCCCCAGATACTGATCCCATCATTTTGCAATTCAAGTTATTGATAGAAGAGTGTTATGAATCATGGAAAAGCCAGAAGAATGAGGTGGCTTGGAGGCAGTTCTCTATGCATACAGTTTTATAATAAAACTGTTTCTAAGCTACTTTAAAAACAGAAAATAATTCAATATTATGGGGCAGCAGATGCTAGTGGAACACAGACTCAATTTCTGCTGTCAGGATTGCCTGGCTTGCTTTTTATAACAACCTGTGTAGTAATCACTGTGTATGATGTGTGCACACACTCAAGAGACTGTAAATATGGAGGTAACTTTCTGTCTTCTCATAGGTTTTGGGCATTGCAGACCAGAGGAAACACGGATTTAGGCTGCTGTGACCTACCTGTATCGTTCTGGAATATCTCTTCTTGCCTCCTCTAGTTCAGTGACTTCTCTCAGATTCCTCAAGGCAATGGAATGTTTCATTACTCCATTTAAATCAGCCTTAGGGCAGCAGCACCAGAACTCATTGCTGGTAACAAGCCAACATCTACTACCAGGGTATCAGATGCTCCCCTTTCAAGCCGATGTCTGTCTAAGAATGTTGATTCTGAGACTGTGATCAAAAGAATAGCTCTTTAGAAAAGAGAAATTTAAAAAAAAAAGTATTTTCAAGTCATGGTGTTGACTTTTTTGGGTGTCTCTTTCAGGTTGCCCCAGGCAAAACACTTAGAAAGACTCCACACTTTCTGGAAACTGTCCGTCCAGCAGATCTGAGTGTGAGAACTCAGTAACAAAGGTGCCCAAATCACCAGTCATCTCAGAAGCCTGGGTTTGGAAGGACCTCCTGAGGAGTCATTTTTGGTGCAGTCAGTGCAGGCACTTTTGTTACAAAATAAGCTGATCAAGCTTCACATTTCAACTACTATGACTGATTTACCAGAATTTTTCTGCTCTTTCTGCTAGGAAATATGTCACAATTTCCAGTGGGAATGCATTCAGGGCCAGTCTATTGCTATTTTTTCTTCTGACAACATGTTTCTTTAGCTTAAATAGCTTTTTGGCTGCATGGTGTCTAATGCCTTGATGTATTTATAAAAAGTGTGCACATTACAACCTACTTTTTTTCTAAACTAAACAAGACAGGCTCTTTTGGTCTCATCCAGCAAGATAGGTTTTTCTTACCCTGAGCCTTAAGTCTTCCACAACTCTCCCAGTCTGAGTAAATTCATTCTTGAATGTGGGCAATCTGAGCTGGATAAAATCTTGCCAAAAATCTTGCACAATGGCATTTTGAAAATTCAGCCTGAGCATGGGGTTTTCTCAGTTATGTGTTTTGCTTTCTGTGCAGCAGGAAGTAAGTTTTGGATGCACAACCTATGTTTATGTGAAAAGCTTCTGGAATATTAAATAGGACATTTCTTTTTTTTTTTTTTTTTTGCTGACATTTTTGGAAGAAGCTATGAGGAACTGTATTTCCTGCTTTCTCCTGCTTTCCTCTCCCTCCCACCACAGCTGCACAGCCCTGCTGCTTGGTGTCCTTCTGCATCCTTAGAGAGCAAGTATCCTGCTCCTGCCCTGGACCCAGACCTCGCTCCCTGTCCCTGTGGTCTGAGTGACCATCAGGCTGTGGCAGCAGATTTTGCTACACCTGCAGCAGGTCTTTTTCTGGAAGGCTGCCACAGTGCTGCTGCCCTGTCAGACACTGAACTGCCACACACCTTGCCTCATGCCCTGTTTTGCAGAGCTGGAATTGTTTCCAGAGCCCTTCCCAAAGTCTGCAAGCAAAGCAATGGCTCATCTGTAAGGAGCTGCTGGTATGGCCCTTCTGGAGACAAGAGCCCCCAAGCAAAGCATCCACACCCCAAAGAGGCTTGCTGCTCTCTGCTTCTGAAGGGTTAGTCCAGATGCCCCAAAACTCTTAGGATAAGCCTCACTAATGCTATTTCATCCTCCTTCTTTGCTTTAGGCTCTGCACCAGTTGTCTAGGTGGGGCAGTACAGAGATTTTACCTGTATTTTCCTCCTGCTGGTACTCGGAAGCCTCCCCAGCAAGATATGCCTGCCTTGCTGTGAACTGATGCTCTGTGCTGGAAATCAGGAAACTTCTGAGGATGTTGAGGCCTGTCTGTAATATCTGTGTGATGCTCCCACTCCTTGGCCATGCAAACTGAGAAGCTGCCGAGGTACTTGAGGGTTTGCAGCATGCACAGCACAAGAATTAGAGCGTAAGGCAGCAGTGTAGCAGAAATCACAGCCAAAAGAAGCGCTTTCAGGTCTGACAGGAAGAGATAAGAGATGTTCCACACAGCTGGAGGAGGAACTTTCTTTTTCCTCACTATATAAATCGTGTCCATCATTTCCCTCTTCTCCTACATACGCTGGTTGTCTGTCACTCTCTTGCCTTCTTCTTCCATTTACAAACATTTTTTTGGTACATGCACCTCATTCCCTGCTTACAAGGTGATTCTCTCCCAGAAAGAATTCTGTTCCACTTGTTACACCAGGAAATGCTAGTGGCAAACTTAGCTCAGTAATGAGTGTTTTAAGGAGAAGAAATATATGTGAAACAAAAAGAAATAAGGGGGTAAGAAATTATGTGAGGGAAAGGAAAAAAAAAAAAAGAATCAACTAGCCTATTTTTACAGTAATTTTTCATCAAATATTCCTGCCACTGTTGTTCCAGAAAGGCCTTGCCCCCTAGAAATAGTAGTTGTTGGTCATGTTTAGTGTCCTGCATTTGTGACTGAAAGGAGCTGCGACTCATAAATGTGCATAGCTCTCTGGCTGTAAGCCATTCTAACTTAAAATGGCTGAGGTTTACTGTGAGAAAGCCCATCTGACTTGTATTTTCTTAAGAATGAAAAAGTATCGTCAAATAACAGTATAAGGGAAAAATCCTGACCATAAAGAATTTTGCATTCTTTGGAATGATATCATAGTAGAATATACACAGTAGACTAATTACGGTTTCATCTTTAATTTTACTCCAAAGTGGATTGCATTTTTTGAAATGTCATTCCTTTTATTTTATTTTTTTCTTCAATGGGATGGCAGCCCTCCAATCACTTACTTACCATCATCTATATTAATCTGTGTTCCTCAAATGGCTGGATAATCTGTGGTAATTAGAATGATCTCTGCTGGCTGGGTTTTATCATCTTGACAGAGGGAATTAGCTGGGCAGGCTTTTCTCTACCCTGAGCAGGCAGTGGATGGTGCTGTTGTATCGGAGGTGCCTACAGGATGGGACCTGCTCACTTTTGCTGCTTTCACAGTTCCTCAGCAGAGCTCGCAGTCACAGACTTCCAGTTGTGTCTTCACTGGGGTGACGGGGCGTCCCAGTGAGGGAGCAGGACCCACACACTAAGCTCAGGACAAGGAGACATCAGCTCTGTTTGTTGTTTTGGCACTGAACAAAGATATGTAATGACACAGGTTTGGATTTTGACTGTGTGTTCCCTAAGAGTTTTACTGCCTTGTGTCCACAGATGATATCTTGTACTAAATTCCTCGAGGGGAGAAGGGGGAGGAGAGAGAAAGGAATCGGGAAAATCTGTTTTTTTGGCCAGAGGAGTTCAGACTCTGCCCATTAAGCACTTGCTTCTTTTCCAAAGTATGTTCTGAATTAGGCAGAGCACAGCATGTCTTCTTCAATGTACTGGCCAGAAGTCATGAAGCCATGATAAATCCATGGATGGCAAGCCTTGCTCTCAAATTTGGGAGATTATATTAACACCCGAAGTCAGCAGTAGTGCTCTTCATCTGGGTTTGCATTAGCCAAACATGATCTAAGAGCAGGAGTGCAGCAAGGCAGTCAGCCTGCCTGCTCACAGCCCTCGAACAGGATGCAGGATACAGCTATTGAATTTCCGATGCTGTATTTCACTGTCTTCAGGACACTGTGACTTTATTAGTGAATATATCACTAATTATATGGCATGTGGTCAAATAACGTGTCATTCCAAAATCCAAGTATATAGCACAGAATTACCAAACACACATCAAGAAGCCCTCTGTGATTTGCAAGTATGACTTGATGCTACTGCTGTTCTGGCAATTGTTTTCCCTTTATATTACTTTTCCTGTAAAAATTTCAAGTAGAAATTTTACTGGAGCTTCCCAGCTCAAATAAAACTATCTGGTTTATGGATGAGTAACTGGAGAAGTTAAAGAAGTTAAATGATTTTCCCAGGATCACAGAATTGAGAATGAAAGAAGCCTCAGTTCAGAAACTGAGCTTCCAGGATCAGATGAAAGGGCAGAGGCTGCAGCCCATGACCCCTTCCTTTCCACCTTCAGCTTTTCCCCACCCTCGTGACCGTGGAGAAATTTTAGTTTTGCATCCTGAAGTGAATACACACTGCAGGAGCTCTGAAGGATGCAAGCTGCTCTGCTTGCTGCACAGGTCTTCCAGCTTCTCTAACTGGCCAATATATCCTGATCATAATGTTTCCACATTGCTTTAAGATGAAAAGCAGTATGTATATCAATGATAGAAAATATTGTAGAATGTTATTTTTATCCCACAGGATGTAAACCAGCTCACTGAGGTGGTCATATGTGTTCTATAATTTCTTCTGCTCCAGCCCTGCAAAGAAATTTCTCCCTAAAAACTAGCAAAAGTGTAACTGCAATAACCCCTCTGCCAATACAATTCGGAATGAATCAAGAACTTTTCCAGAAATTGTCCCCTTTCTGAATAACCAGGATCAGAACATGGTTGAGTGCAAATAGGTATGAAAAAACAACTTTGTGCCACTCATATAGTCCTGTGGCCATGTTCCCTTCTGGCTAGTTTGCTGAGGACTGATTTGCTAACAGGGAATGTTATCTTGTGTTCTGTTTACCCACTTTTAATCTTCTCAATTTCAATAAGTAAAGGAGAATATGTTTGTGCCTGTATCAATAGATGGAAATAGAGATAGACCCCTTACTTGAGTACACAACATATATTTTATCCTCAAAGTTTGTTTTCCTTTTCTCCCCTCCCATTGCAGTGTCACTGCTGCTGTATTTTATTAGACCTCTGGTTTTCATTATGCAAAAAGTCAAAACTGGAACATTGTAAATCTCCCCTCTCCTCCCCACTTGCTGCTCTGGAGCCTGCCTGCCATTCGATGCCTAACAGCTTCTCCTACCAAAGTGCACTGTTTCCAGGGGCTTTGGGGAATAGGAAGTGAGAACAGGGAAAGCAGGGCAGGGGGGGACACCTTGCTCACCCAAGGCTTGTTAACCTGAGCACACACTCTCTTTCTCAAATTTGTTTTCTCAGCTGGTGGCACAGTCGCTGCCCCAGCGCCACCAGTCCAGCAGAGAGCAGTTTCATTCGAGATCTGAAGGCAGATTTTAAAGAAGTGGTTGGGGCAGGAGAGGAGGGGAGCTTAATAGCAGCTTAGAGCCTGACTCCCTGTGTTTTCTTAGTATATTGAAATATGAACTGTGTAAACACTCTGCATTCCACCTGCTCCAAAATCTGCCAGAAAGCTCACAAAAGTCCTTTGCTCTTTTTTACATCCTCGCATTTTCCTTGCTGTCCTCACCACAAGGTCTCCCACACCACCTTGCTGTTCTGCCCCCTAAGACACATACCCTTTTTTTCTGCCTTTTTTTTCCTCCTTTTTTTCCCCCTACTGGAGACATGCATTTCCAAAGTAGCTTTGCACTTAACATGTGGTGCCTTTTCAGCCTTCTCTTTCACAGAGCTGTTGATTCACTTTGGTTTCAAAACATCAGTGGCAGTGCTTGTCAGATTATTGTTGTTCTTTTGATATTATTTACTGTTATTGCACAGAAATTTGGCAGTAATCACCAAGAGACTGAATATTTTCCACATCAAAACTCAGAACACACATGCTCTGCGTTTTACCTGTCTTCCCCTGAATAGGGAGCAGTTTCCATCCAGATGGCAAACCATCAAGGGTTTTACACTTTTACACTCAGTAAAAATGCTGAACAAAGAAGTACATTTTCCATCGTGTTCTGAAAGAGAGCAGACTGTGCTGGCTTCACTGTGAGTGCAGATTTCCCCTTGGCACAGTCCTCTGCCAGCATCCAGGAGCAGGACAGAGAAAAGGTCCACATTTTTGATGCATGGCAGCATTCCCAAAAGGCACCAGAAGAGAGAATCATGCCATGTGGGCAATTTAGAATTATCTGAGTAGCCTCTGGTAACCACTCCTCATTTCTCATGTCAGAGGTGATCGTATCATCCCTCGTGGTGCATAGGATTTGGTGGTGTTTCTGGAAGTGAACAGGTAGTACTTGTTCAAAAACACTATATTTTTGATCCAAGATATTCAAAACAGCCTGCTTTTGACTGAAGCAGCCAGTAAGTTTTGCCACGATTGCATCAGACTGCAAAAAGCTGACCTGAAAATGAATGGAGAACTGTGATTTAGGTCTAAGACAAAATTGTTTTTATTTGACTGTGTGGGGAAGTCACTGTCTCAGCTCTCCAGGAATGGGGAGAGTGAGATTCAACTGGCTTTTCTACTGCTGTACGGTATTCAAAGCACCAGCAAAAGTGGTCAGCTGAGTCCCCTCACCTTCATTTACATTTGATAAAAAAGAGGGTGCTTTTCTGTCTTCTCCTAATGAGGGTGCTCTTTTACCACCCTTTGCCCTCAAAATACTTCACACTACACAGTCTGGACCCCAATGCTTGTATCTCAGCTCTGATTCCTTTTTGACTGTGGGGTCTGGGGGAAATGGTTCTGACTGCTTTGAAATGTGGTGAGGACAGTGTGGCAGTGAGTCTGAAAAGGATATCACAGCCCTCTAACTGGGAAATGGGTCCTAGATTTCACCTCGGGGCAGCTGGTGGGAACCCTACTGCTTCTTAGATTTTTCAGGATACATAGGTGTCTTTGCTATTCACTTGACTTCTTTGTGGCATCAGCATCTCTCTGGAGATTTGGGATTTTTCCTTTTGTTCTTCCCTGCCTTGAGCTTTGCTTCTGCCTGGAACAGGAATCATGCAAAATATACTCACAGTGCTTTTCAAGCACTTGGCTTTAGAAACACCCTTCCCCTCTGCCTCTCCCAGCCAAGTGATCTGTGCAGCAGAGCTGGGAGCAGGGAAGGGACGGGATGGGTTGGGAAGGGACGGGAAGGGAGGAGGAAGAGGAAACCATCCACCCCACCCTTCCAACCAGAAGCAGGAGCCTGAAGCGGTCACTCCAATGGAAGAAGGTCAGGTTTAAAAGAAGGGGAATAAAAAAAAAGGAAGACAAAAGGTGTTCCCTCCTGCTGTGAAGACCATTGTGGCCGAGTGTTACCCAACAGACACCAGTGACCCTGGCCAGAGACACAGATGATGGCAATGAAAAGCTGCTATCACTGTGAGTGAAGCTGCAATCCCTGACAGGCTTGTGACTTGCTCTGGGAAGGTGGTCTGACATCTTCCCCCCTTAATTCAGTTTGCTTTAAACTGTCCCCCCAGCTGTCAGAACTCCTCTCATCAGAAAGTAAGCCTAGAACCACGTGTTTCAGTTAGGTCAAAGGTAATACAGTTAAGACGAAAGCTGTCCTGTCTCCAACTATTTTTTGGAAGGTTAGTGTGAAGAACTTGAGCAACAAAGACGTGTATATTTGTTCCCTGAAAAGAGGAAGGGTCACTAAACTGGAACATCTAGCATACTTTTGGAAGAATCACATTACATCAGAAGGAGCCAGAAAAAAGATATAGTTTGTTGACTTTGGTAATCCATTAAAAATACATTGGGCAATTGAACTATTATTTGTAACTATCTGCAATCTCTCTTTAGGGTGAGGAAACTGTGTCCTACGGCAATTAGGTGTGGTGTGTTCTCAGAGCACATAAAGCTTTCAGCGACTTTGTGTGAGGCTGATTTGAATTGTAGGTAACAGCACATATTGAATCAGCAGGGGAAAGAAAGTCTCCAAGCAGAGGTCTACCAGTTTTAAATTATCTGGAATTTCAAATGATCAGTGGATATATTTATCATATTACTTTGGTATTTATGAATTTGCATGTGGGAGGCCAGGGGGTGTCCAAAACTGCAAATTGTTAATTCACGTTCAATTCTTCAAACTGAGCCAAGTCATTCTAGCCTTTTCTTTTGAACTGGACGTAACTAGAAAATAATTGAGTAGTTGAAATGAAAGATTTTTCCTTGGGTAATACTATATTGTACTGAGTACTCATAGTAAGACCAGTTAACTGCCTTGTTCTCCATCATTACAGAAAACTAAATAGAGGAAGTAAATGACCTGATAAAAATTATTCTTCTATTTTAATCTTATTAATCTTTTCTCCTCTGTTCCAGTTAAAACAAAAGCAAGAGCTTTGGAGACAGATTGACTCTGTAATAGGAAAAGCATAGTTTGGAGAAACTTTCAGTCTAAGACTGTGCTTTGCCTGTCCTGCAGCTCTAAAATCAAAGCAGGTTTCCTAAATTTCAGTAGAATGATGCTGCACTCTGAAGATGAAAATGTGCTTTGGAAATGAAAAATGAAGTTTCATTTAGGATGCTTTTTATTACACCTTGTTGTCTGACAGAGGAGATGGTAGCTAACAGCCGAAATCATATTATAGTCATCCGATGTTACTAATTCAGGACAACAAATATTCCGACAGAATTAAGTTTACCTGAAAGGACAAAGCAGGACAAATGGCCTGAAAGGCAAGCAGCAACACAGTATGTACACTTTTGCTTTACACATAGCAGTAGCAACCCATGGCTAATGTTTCTCATCTTGCTGGGAGTTCAAGTTCTAAATTTAGGGCCCTAAATAAGGGATCTGACATATGAAGGGCCTTATACCACCAACCACAGTCAATGGGATGTGCTGATGACTCATGCCTTTCCAAATCAAGGCATTTAAGTTTCAAGTACACTGTGAAAATCCAGCCTTTACTTCTTGGCTTCAGTTTCCCTGCAGGGGAGGTGGGGCTGATGGGGGACACTTGCTTGCACAGGATCCATCGAGCAGTGGGCTCTGTCCATCAAATCTGTGTCCCAGTCCTTCACTGGGTTCTTCTCATGGGGTGTCCCCATGCCTGTGTCAAGAATGATGGGCATCCATGAGACTGGTTGAGTCCTCTGCCAGAAACAGGCACGGACATCTAGCACAGGGAAGTGCATTTTTAGGTGCTTACATGAAAACTACAATTTCTTTGCTCTTAGGGAAAAGCCTGACTGACTTCAGTTGAAATATTACTTCTGTCTAGCGAGTCACCACTTTCCTGGCTGACACATCTCCAGGAAAGAAGAATTTACTTACAAGTCAGTGGCAGATTTTGTAGCAAGATTTTGTAGCAGGCAAGTGTTTGTGACTGCACTGATAACTCAATAAAAGCAGCGCTGAACATGGGGTGTAAGTAAGGGCGTGCAGATATTGCAGGAAACCTGGGGCTGTTATCACTCCCCTGCCTCTGGCCAAGGCTGATAAGCCCTGGAGATAGACCAGAATGGAGGAAAACAAGGGGACAGGATGAATCTCTGTATCCATGGCTGTCCCACCACAGATCCTACCTGCTATCAGGCTGTGGCAGCTGTTCCTTAGTAAGCTGCAAAGGGAAATGAAGCATGCTCTTTAAAATGGGATTGCAACCTCTGCCTGTGCACGATGGAAAGGAGACAGGTGACACATACACAGAAGGCAGACAAGGCACCAGGCTGTGCAGGAGCAGGGTTCTTCAAGACTGTATCCCATCCTGTGGCCCTCATGCACTGCATCTTCTCTGCTCCTGTAATTCACAAAGCACCAGCAAGGGGAGGCAGCACCCAAAAACAGAGACCTTGTCCCCAGTAACAGCTCCTCCCTGGAACAGCTTCCCCATAGCACCCAGGGGAAGGCATATTTAAACACCCTGCATATTTAAAATACAGAGTAGTGATACAGCATCTTTCCTTCAGGTCTAATCTGGGCAGGTTCTGTCCAGCGCAACCTCCTTCTGTGGCAAAGACTTCCCAGACACCTCAGTCTAGAGGGACTCGTTTCCAACTAAACATTTACCTCAGGTCCTTATTCTTCCCTTACAAGAGCTTCTGCAAGTGGCCAGCCTGCCATGATTTCCCCAGCCTCCCAAATTAGCCCCTCAAATTACTTCCCTGAGAGAAGAGATTTTGAACTTTCTTTATGAGAAAAAGCTTTTTTTCTTTTATGGCACATATGAATAAGGGACAGAGAAATGGATCCACATTTTTGCACTGCACTGCTTTTCCTGGTGCTTTGTTCTGCACTCCAGGTCTGATGCTCTGTGGAAAGATTCCACACTACCACTTTGTGCTTGAAACTTCAGCATGGCGCCACTGAAGCCCCAGCCCCTGTGGTGCAAGCAGTTTTGGAAGGAGTCAGCAGCAGCATTTCCTCTCCACCTCAGAGCTGAGACTTCAGCAGGAACCAGCAGTCTCCGCTTCTCCTGGGAACAAAATAACTCCGTCTGCGAAGGGTAGAGCCACCTGAGACTCTCAGAGCTGTATCCCCATTTTTTTAATGGATTTCTACAAAGATGAAGATTTTACAATACTTTTATAATAATTTTACCAACTGTCAGCGTCTTTTGAATCCACTGCACATTTCCTAGGCAGTGTAGAAGAGGAGTAGGAAGCTCACAAACCTCAAGAAAACTGGCAGCTGGATGGAGAAGAGTCCTCTGCTTACTCTCACCCCTTAACACCACAGCAGGGAAAACGTTTGCTATTTACCCTTTGTGCATTTTCTTTGGCTGCAGAAAGCTGGTCAGTCAGCCCATGAATTAACATGAACTGGCCACAGCAAATGCTGTTTATCTCCAATACGGCTCTCATAGGGAAGCAGAGCACATCTTTTGGGTGTTAGGCTGAAGAACAAAGTCAATCCTGTAGGAGAAAAGGCTTCACTAGTTCTGCCACTCATGAAACAACTTGGTATTTTCTTAATTTTGAGCATCGCCAAATGCTCAACATGCTTCTGTTTTCTCTTTCCCTTTGTAGCTGAGCCTCATGGAAAAGTGATTCCAAAATGGAAATGGAAACTTGGTGTGTGTTTGAACACTGTCAGGCAGGTGAGATAATCAAGAGCTGTGAGAATGTAATTTCTGGGGAAAACTGAAAAACTTTGATAGAGACTTATCATTCCAAATAAAAATAGAATTATTTTCATTTAAGTTTCTGGGATTTTCTTCCCCCATCTCTGCTCTTTTCGATCATTTGCTCTAAAGAACTGGCTCTTTTTCAGGCACTGGAAATGGCTCAAAGAGAGGGGGAGATACTAGGGACTTGGGGATAAGACTCTTACAAGTAACTTTCAAGGAAAATATTACAGCTTCAACAGCTACAAAGGGCAGATTTCCACTGTGTCTAGGACAGTGCCATGGGATGTTGCCAGGAGCAAGTTGCTGATAATGGCTGCAAATATATCTGTTAATGAAATGTTAAGCTCCTTGACAGAGTTTTGGGGTTTTAAAAGTGACAGTTTTCCATTAAAATTTATGCCATAAGAATTTGAGGTGGGGCAAAATTGGAACCATTTGTTGACTGAATCTGGCAACTAGTTGAAAAAGAGCACAGGACTGAAGAGTCCATGCTTACAAATTACAGCATTAAAATCCAGCTAACTGTCATCTAATCCAGCTTCAACAGAACAAAATGCCTGGCCATGAGGATCTCCTCACAGACTCAGGATCAAAGTTTGCAAAACCAGAGCTGCAGCCCCTCATCCCTGTATCTCTCAGGAACAAAATTATAGAACAGAGTATTTTGAAATAACTAGAATCCCTGGCAAAATCTAGTTTGCACCGAAAGGGACAGAAATTTGACCAATCTTTAACAATCTCTACGTATTATGATCTTAAGTGACAGCAACTTCTAACATTAGAAAGCAGCATGCTACCAGCTATCCTAAATGAAACGTGTGTTTTTGCAGAAGAGTTATACATTAAAGCTCAAATTCATGAAAATTAAAACCCTCAGGCTTATCTGAAGGTGAGTATAACTAAAACATGTGCTTAAAATAAAGCAAATATTTATGTGCTTTCCTGAATCAGGATCTGAATGAGGTGGTTTTGCTGAATAAGCATAGAAGGACTGTAGGTCTCCAAACAAATTAATTTTAAGCATTTCCAGTAAATATTTTCATCTTACCTTGTGTATCTCTGTCAACTGTGATGGGCTGAAGCCACATTCTTGCAGGGAGGAAAAATGAATGCACAATATTGTTGAAAATTGATCTTTGCTGTGTTGCCTTTCTGCTTGTAGAAACAAAAACAACCAAACAAGTATTTTGTCATTTTCATGTAAAAAATCATGAGCAGCATGTTAAAATATTATATTTTACATTTTTATACAAAATACCAATTGAAAAGTTACACCTCAGCAGTCATTTATGTCACATGACCAGACTATCAATCATAATAATAATAAACCAGGAGATTTTTAATCTAGCACACTTCTGAGTATTCAACCAAAATGGAGAAAAATGGGGAAAACACATAATATATCTTAGGAGTAGTAATGTCCTGTTATTGTTAAAAAACTTCTGGGACCTCATTAGTGACTATGAAAACATCATCTGTGAATACCGTGAGGCAATAAATCTACAGTGTCCAAGGAAGAGGGGGGTAAGAGAGCAAACACAACGTGTGTATTTGCCTTTTTTTCTTACCCAGCTGTGAGTTAGTAATTTCCATCTCTGCTTGCCAAACAGCTTCCAGAAACTATTACTGATTATGTGAATTCAATAGGCTGCTAATGAACGATAAGATAATGGGTCTGTGCTCAAGACTGAAGCAGACAAATAGTTGTTTACATGTCAAAAATCCCTTTTCCAATGGGGTAATTTCACACACACACACACACACACACATGTGCTTTTGAGGACACATTTCATAGCAATCTAGCTCCAAGTCAGGGCTGATAATGTTGCAGGTATGGCCCTTTCATCTCCAAATGAAATCCTAGTTTTTGTAGTTTACCATTGATGATCAGCTTTTCATAACTTTTAATAAAGCAAGCAGTGCTTTAAAAATAATGAACTATCAGTTTTTTTGGAGGGAAGAATGGACTGAATGAAGGATGAGAAGCAAATAACTTAGGGATGAATTCTGAAATACATTTTTTAAATGCCTGGTATTTTGGAAGACTTAGCATGAGACCCTTAAACAGATTTGTGATAGAACTTACCTACCATAGCTACATCAACAAAACTTTATAATGCTTTTCACCCCAGACAATTTTATCATCTGTCAGCCTCCTACAGCCACAGTGTGACCAGGCACAAATCCACTGCCGTCATAAATACATGGTCTTGCATTACCATGGAATTTGGCTCTGTATTTGCAGGGCTCACGTCACCCGTCGTTGAAATGTGGCTATTTCTACTGAGGAAAAGCAGCACTGCCAGGAGGATTGTTTTTAGCAGGGGAAGCAAATGGTAATATAGCCGACTGAAATCGCTTGAGAGCTTACATAGGAAGAACACAAGGTAATGACCTTGGAGCCATTAACTGCAATTCCTTTAGGGCACTGGGTCTACCCACTCATGTGTGTCTGAGAAATGATACCTGGTCCCTGATGGCCGTAAGTACAGCAGAGACTGAACAAGTGGAAACTATTTGCAGTGTTGAATTTTTTATACATTGATTTTTGCTCAGAACCCCACATTTTTTGACTGTGAGCTTTCACTTTAGATCAATTTTTTGCATTTGGTTCCAGTGCAGTGGACACTTGGTAGGTGATAGTCTGCAACTACATGACTCGTTTGTACACTGTACCTTCAAAGGTACTGAGAAGGCAAATAGAAAGTGACTTACCTTCCAGGATACTGGATATCTTGTCTCTGGGTGTGAAAATAAATTATTGGGAAGTAAATGTCACAAAAAAAATCTAACATTCCCAATACCAGCCTCAGGAATCAACACTGTCCAGCACAGTGCCCTCCCGAGGCAGTGAAACATCTGTTTCCAGGAGTTTGTTCGTGCTAGGGCTTTGGACAGTCATGCTTATATATGTGGGACAGGCTGGCTTTATGTGGTGCTGGGTAACTCCAATCTCCCCCCTGGCAGCAGGAAGAAAGGCAAGTGCATTCCCACACGGCTGTCTCCCAGGACTCCTCCTCTCAGCCCTACTTTTCTCATTTTCCAATGGAAGGAGCAGCCTGGTCCCACATAAGACCTGAGGTCTTGAACAGCAGAGTTTTGCTTAGTTTCAGAAAAGCCTTGAGCCACATCTCTGCAATCCCAGGATGCAAAGTCAGAGATGGCTTGAAATACACAAATAATTAGTAGTTGGATTCAGAAAGCCCTTGCTTATTTGATGTACCATATGAAATACCCTGGAATTCACTCATTATGAAACACAGTCTCCAGAGCTTGTTAGACAAAGTGTAACTTTCTGAAACTGATTTAATTAGGTTACGATTAGCCAAATTAAAACAAAACAACAACAAAACAAAAAAAAAACCAAACAAAAAACAAAAAAACCCCCCAACCAACCAAAAAAACAAACAAACAAACAAAAACCCACAAAAACCAACCAAACAAACAAAAAACCCAACAAACCCCCAAAATCAGAACAAGGTCAGTGTTCCATTCGATATAGCTGTGATGAGTCGCCCTTTCGGGGTAAACATGGACCTTACACTCACAAGAAACCATTCTGTTTAATCCATGCATTAATAAAAAGGCCTCCTATGTTCTTATCATTATCATAATCCATATTAGAGTTTAGAGTTCATACACACTCAATCCCTTTTCCATGCTGTCTCTGCTTGTGACGTTCATAAATACAAAATCCTTGGAGGCCTTATCACATCACACAGAGAATGTGAAGACTTGTCTACAGTCCTACAGTACTTCTTAGATTCTAAGGACTAGCTAAGACCTCTGCCTCTAAGGATTAGCTAAGACCTCTGACTACAGGCTATGTGGTTTTAAGAAGTTATTTTGGACTTGCAAACATACTATAGCAAACTAAACACATGTAGCAAACTCTACTATTGCAAACAAAATACGTCCCTAGAGAAGAAAACTGAAATTCTGTAGTTATTTGCAGAGATCTTGAGCACTAAGTGATGTTGGTAGAATGTGTGGGACTTCTGGAAGCTGGAAATCAGACAGAGTTGAAAATTGAGTATTTGCATTGTTGGGTTGAGTCTTGTTTATAGGTTTTATTACTGCTTCTCTGAAAGCTACTTGTTGCACTTTCATCATTTCAGATCATACCCTTTTGCATGGTCTCACTTCTTGGCTGTGGGAACAGTAGCTTTTTAGGACCATGGAAGCAAAAAAGAGGAAAACATTTTTCACAGAATCCAGCAGCAGTGTTGGTTCTTGCTGCAAACAGAGTCAACAGCAGCAGAATCAATCTAAACATCTGACCCTGTCCCATCAAAGGTCATCTCCTCTATCACATCCCGTTAGTCAAAAGTCAAAATGGGCCAGTTGTGATTTACAATAATCTGAAATGAAGCATTAGTGCTTGTCTTGGAGGGAATTCCAGGCTTTGTAATGGATCTAGTAGAACTGTGTGTTAATGTGGTCTGTATTAATTTATGTTTTGTAAATGTAGAAAAGCTAATGGGAAAGCAATCAGCCCCTGCTGAGCTATATCTCTTAGAAGAAAAATCTTAAAGGCAGTAGGAAAAAGAGCATATCGATATTCATTTGCAAGAGCTGGTAGCTACCTCCTTCTCCTGGGCAGTGTGTGCACAACCACAAATGGTCAATTCAGGCAGATCCATGCATGCAAATTCAGTGATTTGCAACCTATGTACTATATGCATAGTACACAAACAAAGGACTGTCACAGACAAATGCTATCAAGCTGGACAAAAGTTGGACACATTTGGTGACACATTTGTTCATGGGGGAAGTCTTACCAGCATGACAGGAATGAAACTTTGTGCCAGAATTTTCTGTGCCCTGCACAGTGTTCGACTGTGTGGAGAAAGCTTGCAACTTGACTTTTCAAAATTTTGTCAGAAAAATATCTTGTATTTTCACTCTGTCCAGGAACTTTCTGTACGTTAAAATTAGATTAGAAGTGATGTTTTCATTTACATCTTTGTCTGCCCAATACAAAGGAAAATGGGAAATGGGAAATGGGAAGAAAATATCTGCCAGTTCTGTGTTCCATATACATATATCTCAACATTTAATTTCTGATTGCTTGAATCTATACTAAGTTTGGACTAGCCAATATAGTATTTGAGGTGAAAGAAGAATTTCCATGAAATTCAGAAGGACATCCCTTCCCCCCACCCCAAAGTAGTGTTTCTGCTACTCCTCCTTCCTACCGACTGTATCTATGTAGCTTTACATCACCACATGAGCTGCTTGCCCTGTCTGGATAGCAGAGTACTTTGAGCAGGATTTTCAGTTCTATTGGGGGAAATTCAAACATTCAACTCCAAATAAAAGTCACAGGAATGTGCACACACATCACAGAAGAAGCTTTAAAATAAAAATAAAAATAAAAAAAAAATCACAATTTTCTTATGCAATGTTCTGCAACAGAAGTATTAGATAAATGTATGCCAGAACTGGACCTGGATTCAAATTTTCCTCTCTCCCAGCCTCACTAACTTAGTTTACTAGATTGAAATCTCCTAATTGTACTTTCTGATTTCTCTTAATTATTTTTATTTTCCTTTCACTCTCTTGAGGGCTTATTCTCTTCCCAATACCATGCTACTTTCTGTGCTTTAACGGTTGCCTTGTAGGAATGGGGTTGGATGGTTGGGACAGTGATGAGACGGATGGAGATGAGAGATCTCTGGAGTCAAGGCTGGTCTTGGAGCATGCAGTTTATTGCATAGGGGGTGGGTATAGGGGCCCTGCTAAGAGCTGCCAGCCGCAGCTCGGAGCAGGCCCCAGAGAGAAAGAGAGAGCGAAGAAGACGATGAAGAGAAGAGAAGAGAAGAGAAGAGAAGAGAAGAGAAGAGAAGAGAAGAGAAGAGAAGAGAAGAGAAGAGAAGAGAAGAGAAGAGAAGAGAAGAGAAGGAGAGAGGAAGAGTGGAAGAGAGTGAAGTTCCCATTACGATACTTTAAATCTTCTTCTATACTGAATATTCTAATTTACACCAACCAATCTAGTACAAGATACAAATCCTATAGCATTTACATACAGCCTATAAGAATCATTACATTACCATAAAAACTACTCTTTGGACCCCTGCTGCCAAGCTAGTAGGGTCTGCTCTGACCCTTGGACTCTTGGTAAGGAGAGGGGTATTGTTTAATCAAAAGGGGATCACCTTCAGCTGGCCATACTATTGTTTTCCAGTTGTTCAGTAGCTGAGGCTTGGCATCTTAGACATCGAAACTTGCTTTCAATTCTATTTCACTTACAGGTTTCATATTCTCAAAATCTAAGCAGTCATATTTATAAGGCTTTCCTGTTTCATCTTCCCCAACATTGCCTTCTTTGATTCCATCTCCTTCTTGTTGAGGACGTGTGACCTGAGTGCAGATACATTCATCTTAAGCTATGAACTGAACTCTCAGCTAAGCAACTAATAGAAATTAATTTAGTAACTGATAGAAACAATATCTCTGTTTCAGATGAAATGTATCTTAAATGTTGAAAATTTTTGCCAGAAGTCTGTTCAGAAAATCCAGAGCCCTCAGGGTGGAGGCAGAAAAATCTGTCCAATAATGGGGCGCATTAATTGGACCCTAATGCCCATTAACTCATCCATCATTTATGGCTTTTGGAGCCTGGGAGCACTCCTGATTGCTGCCAGGGCTTTCAGTCCACTCCCTGCTTACACATGGGTGCATGCATTCTGCCAGACCTCCGACTCTGCCATTTTGGCCCCAGGTTCAAAGGCCTTCAGATGTGTCTGGCAGGTTATTCTTGGTTTATACCTTTGACAATGCTAATGGTAAGAGCAGATTTTGGCCTCACGTTTTGCAAGTCACATTGGGTTTTGCTGAAGTTTATGCTAAAGGAGCAGAAGTAAGATCAGGGTGCGGCTTGATGGCCACTGAGGGAAGCCCAGATGAGTTCCATGAGTTCCACTCATTGCCAGAGGTGACAAGATTAATTCACAAAAAGTGTTAATTTCTGTGAAGATTACCACTACGGAAACCAGAGAGGTGACTCTTGAGAAATACATGGTTTCTGTACAGGCGGGGGATAATTGTTCTCAAATCCCATGGAAGAGCAGTGTAAGCTACGTTTGTAGTGGTGTGCTCTGAGTTGAAAGGTTGGTGACTGTCATGACCTTGGTCCATACATCTGTGGTGTCTCTGGAGGTGAGGCAGTGCTTGTCAGTGACTGAGATTTCATCTCCTACTCTGTTTTCCCCAGGCAGCTCCTGAGCCTGTGTGGAGTGCCATGCAGGCTTCTCCACCCAGGAGCAAGGAGCAAGAGAGAAGTTGGCCGCTGGCTACCAAACACAAAACATGCACAATCCTTCAGGTTTTGACCACACTTTATTCAATTCAAGACATTAATGTAGCCGTGCAGGAATGCAGAGCTCAGCCATTTTTACCCATTATTAACCCCAAAGTCCTTCCTGTTGGAGAGATTATTCATGCTGAACTGTGGAACATCAAACAGCGTTGCCAGAGAGAAGGCAAAGGCTCTAAATAATAGGTTGAGGCATTCACATCAGTAAAATTCAGGAAAATAAGATGAATAGTACTCTTTCTCTATTTGCTTTCCAATTAATATTTGTGAACATATTTGTCACTAGAAAATTCATAGGACAGAGAAACTCACACAAGTTTTCTGAGCCACAGTATATGGACTTCAAATGCTTTTGGAAGGCCACTTTGAAAGCTCTGGGTTTGCTAGTTTTAGGAGTTAAGTTCTTAACTGAGGACCTGAGCATTTCCATGAAAATGAAGAAACCAACAAAGCTGTACAAACAGGTGTTTCCAAATAGCACTCATCACAACTAAGCAAGAACATGTTTTAAAATGTAGCTGCAACACATCAAATGATATGTCAAAAATGTTATGAGCTCTAATTTAATCTATTATCCCCAGATCTTCTCCAAATTTTACTGATGCCAATGTTGTCAATAGTATCAGTCTATAAACCTCATCAAATTAAAATACTTACATGATTTCATTCTTTCTTTTCATCTCCCTCATTTCACAACAGCAGAGAGTACCTGATTGTGGGTTTAGTATGTATTAATGTATTAAAGCATGATGTGAACTCTTGATACAAATTTTACAGAACTTTTCCACTTTCAGTTGCAACTCACTTACTCACCAAGAATGATTCACTGGTAGCAGAAGGATGTGTCATTGGCCCAAGTGAACTGTATCAGTATCACATAATGTACATGTCATATTCTATTTTCTTCCTGTTTTCATTAAAAGTACACCAGCAAGAAAAAAAAAAGCGAAACCAGCCCAGTGATTTTCTCCCACTCATTTCCTGCACTCTGTATTTCTGACTCAAAAAACCAGTGAAGAACCAATATGTAAAAGCACTAATATTAAGTTCATCTAAACATTTCCATTCTGAAGGCCCAGTTTCAGTTATTTATTATTTTCATAAACTTTAGCCTTCTTGGCTGAACTTTTTCCAGGGTTGTTCTCTTTCCAAGAGTGACTATTTTAGGAAAGTTTGAGCATGAATCAAGCAAAACCAAAACTTAACAAAAAATACACTTTTCCCACCATTTCTCTCAAATCTTGCAGTTTCTTTGGAATAGGTATAATGGCCAGATCTTTTCAGACAAAAGGCTGATATGTGGCAGATGACAGTCTCTAAAACAGACAGGTACCTTCCAAAGTAATTTTGAAAAAAGATTCAGATCTACCCAAATCATATATATCCCAAGGTTAACTTCCATTTACATGCAGCTGTCATATGAATCTAGATATATTGTTTGGTTTTTTTCATAAGCACTCAGAGGCAATTGGTATCACTTCCTCCCTTTTCCCAAATCAAGAAACAGACATGGGACTAGTGATGGGATCTAGTTTCACATATCTTCCCTTGGTATTCCTTCCATTTATTTCTTCTTCAGTAAGTAGTATTGCCCATGTTCTAAATGACAGTGACATGCATTCCTTGTGCAGACAAATGCTGTGCAAAGAAAAGAGAACAAGAAAAACACAGATATACTGTTAATGAACAGCCAGTTTACAACCGAGTGAATACTCAAAGCGCTTGCACACAGGGGTTTTTTCATCTCTTTCTGTAAGTCATGGCAAATAATTGTTATGGCTACTTCATTCGCTTGATAATGTCAGATCTGAGCACTGAATCACAGTTTACTTCACATAGAATTGAAAATTCCCTCTTGGGCCTCAACCCAGAATTGCAAGGCTTTTTAAGGAGTGTTTATGAGAGAGTTTGGGGAGTCAGTTGCCCAACTCCCACTGGCTAGAGTTTTCAACCCTTCTCCGTTGGGCTCCTTTGTCTGTTCCTCCCACCTAATGTGAGTATCATTAATTGTAAACAGGAGTAACTCCACTGAAGCTTGAAGTTTAGTACATGCTTAAGTGTTGTGTTGGGTGCATTCTTTTTACACCCTATGACACAAAAAAAAGTCCAGAATTAATGGGAAAAAAAGATACAATAGTACATGCTTAAGTGTTGTGTTGGGTGCATTCTTTTTACACCCTATGACACAAAAAAAAGTCCAGAATTAATGGGAAAAAAAGATACAACTTCCAACTATGCTAAAATGCCTGACAAAAATATACACGTTTTCTAAAATGTTTGGGAGACTAAGCCAAAGATGGGAAATGGGATTGTCTGACATGAATTCCCCATCCCTTTTAATGAAGGACCTCAGAGCTCAGGTGCTCTTGCCACTGAAGAAGACAGGATTTTTGTGTAATCCGCTATATCTGATGCACTGTTTCAGAAAACCTGCCTTCCTGGCCCATGTTCTTTGTTTTGAGGAGACTTCATGGTACAACATATTACATCAGTTCAGAACAGTCTTTGTCCAGCCTCATACCTGCACATCATCTAAGAGGTCGCCTTACAAGAGGCACTCACGTGGAGAATTTTTCTCTCACTAGATTCCTCTCTCATTCATTGCACAGGCTAACACCTACCCCCAGATAAATGCTCACTGTGCAGAAATGGATAATTTCTGAATAAGACAGGGTGTTTGTACCAAAGAATCATAGAATCATTAAGATTGGAAAAGACTTCCAAAATTATTGACTTCAATGCATTTAAAGGCCTTATCATAATCCATTCATGTAAGGGTGTGGGTGTTGTCTGCACAAGACATTTCCTTGATTCTGAGTACCTCACTTCAAAAGTTGGTAAAGGCCTTTTTGATGATGGGGTGTTTTTGTATAAATTTCCCCGTGTATAATGGTAACCTGTGGAAATGGTAAGCTGTGGTAGTGGTGAAGAGAATCACTATGACAGGGATGTGAGTTAGTGGGACATATGGCAGGGATGGTGCTGCAGATCTGTACCCAAGAAGAATCAAACAGATTTTTCGTGTGGGTTTCAGAGATATGTGCTGACAAGCAGAGGAATGATCAGGAATCCTGGGTTCCAGCCAAGATTATTTAAAGATAGGATGCTTTGGAGGACACAGCCCATTTCAGCACCTCATTCTTGTCTTTGTTTCCCCTAACCTCCTTTCCTTAAACCCATCTGCCTCTGGCCTGACCTTCCAGGATGTTCCTCTTCCTGGGCTTGCTTAAACAAAGGGAGGGCTCTACTCGAGCCCATTTAAATTTCAAGGCTTCCAAAGACCAGACTTGGCTGGCTGACTGCTTTGTCCCTCGATGAATCCCCTGCACTGACTTAAGCCATGTTCTGCTTGGTGAAGATGTTTCACAAAATCCTCCCAAGACTTCAAAGCTCTCAGCAGCAGCTCGGCTGCTGTGGGTCAAACCATGGGTCACTGACTACCAGTTGACTCCAGAAGCTTCAGCCTCTGGGCAGTTTTGCACTGGTTTGTGCCTAAAATATGGTCTGTCATTTTCCAGTTCATGCTCCTGCTGCTCTTTGACTCCCCTTCACCACCACAGTCTCCTTGACAGGATTAATCAGATTACTTTGGTCTTTTTCTGCAAAGAAGAGAGAGGGGTCATCTGTTGAACAAATGCAATGTTTTGCTTTTTGGCATTGACCACAGTTAGTGTTCTGCTGTCCTTTTCTACTAAAAGAAAACAGAAGGTCCATGTATGGGGTAAACTGAGCTCCTGGCCTAACCCACCTCAAACACACCATAGAGATCAGATCAGTAGCCCAATGATCATAGAATCATAAAATCATATTAATGCTTTGGGTTTGAAGGGAGCTTAAAGATCATCCCGTTCCAACCCTGCTGCCATGGACAGGGACACCTTCCACTGGACCAGGTTGCTCAGAGCTCCATCCAGCCTGAGCTTAAGCACTTCCAACAATGAGGCATCCACAACTTTTCTGGGCAGCCTGTTCCAGTGTCTCACCCTCACAGTAGAGAATTTTTTCCCAATATCTAACTTAAACATTCTCCCTTTCAGTCTGAAGCCATTCCTCCATGTCCTGTCACTACATGCTCTTGTAAATAGCCTCCTTTGCTCTTGTAAATAGTTTCACTAATGATCTACTTACTACCATCAAAGTTGCCTTGTAAAAATTCCAGGGGAAGCTAGATGTGTTGAAAGGAATCAGGCAAGAATTAGCTTAGTGTTACTTCTATACTCCGTCAGACCACCTATCTAAGCCCGATCTGGAGACACAGCTCCTGTGTCCATTCTTCCTATTCAGGGAAACGTTTCCTAGTTCAGGCTCTCTCCAGGTCTGGTTGTGTAAAATCGTGTCCAAAAATATATTCCCTCAGTGCAGGGCTTAGAAAGGAGAGAACTGGCACTTTCCATGCCACACCTGTTCAGCAGAGAGAACACTTTGATCTTGGTGGCTATCCATCTAACAGCTCCATACAGCAATAAATCCATACACGCTTTTTTTTTTTTTTTTTTTTTTTTT